>CAWVOY010000251.1:0-18973 GCA_963931895.1 Eupithecia pulchellata | reverse complement strand
GTCGTAGGTAAAAATAGTCGTAGGTATAAACTATGTGTAATTAGGTACCTAGGTAACATCTACATAAGTACCTAAACTTTTTCTTTTCGAAAAATTTGTTATTTTAATAAAAAACTTACCTTCAGTGTCTGTTTAGGCGAATTAAGTCTACCCGACCGTTTTTAGTCTCATTTTAGTAACTTAATAAGGAAAAAAGATATTATACTAACTTGCCTTTTATTCTATTATTTTCTGGAGAATTATATAAAAAAATGGCCTAAGTCGATATATCCGGGATCCCGGATAGGATCCGGGAATTCTCGGTTCCGTCTATGAAATTTCTCGGGATTCCCGCTTCCTCGAAACTACCCGATATTAGGATCCTATCCCTATCCATATATATTTGACTTGTCTAAGTGCTTATTTTGTAAGCCTAAAGAAATAAAGTTATTGAATCTGAATCTGAATCTGAATCCCTGGCTACGTGAGCTCGTCCCCGCAGCTTGCAGTGCGCTCGCAGACACATTGTCGCCGCTAAATATAAGCTCTTACGTGATTGCTGTAAATAGTAGGCACCGAGGAGGGAGCGCGCGCTTCCTCCGACTTCATGACCTATCTCGCCGCCGTTAGGTTCAGTATCCCTTGTGCGACGAGTGGTCGATACGTCACGGCTCGACTTGTTTGTTTTTGTTGTATCGCGCTGGCTATCAGCAGGGTATGTAATGATATGATATGATATGATATGATATGTATATGTAGTACGTAAGTTACCATAATCTCGTATAATGTCTGATATGACAATATTTCGAGTGTGATGTCTGCCCTCTAATTTCCCAGAACGCTTTAGATAAGATGGTACCTACTTAGGTTTACCTTGCCTAGTCCAAACAATAAAAGTCCAAGTTCGAATCAAACTTTCTGCTGCTCCCCTCATTGAGTAATCATTGAGTGGAGTACTTACTCAGGACTCAGCCTTAGTTCTTACCTAACCAACCCAGTCTCACAATACAATCGAGATTGCAACCCTGTAAATTCGACTAGAATTTAATCCTTTTAAACATTTACATTTCGATTAGATACTTGAAATGCTGTTGTATGAATGGATGAATGTCTAATGGCAAATACAATTTCACAACGTGGACATCTGCGCAAAATGGACACATGAAAAAACATTACAGAAATCCTAATATATCACGAAATATGCGCCGTAGAGGTCTACCGATTTCACCACGCACGATGTATGTAGATCATTTTGTTTGATATCTTGCAATATTGCTGTTTGGTTATCGTACGATAGCAAAATAAATGAGAGTTCTGTTCGCATGCAGGTGAGTTCCACAGCTTCTGTTACTTCACAGGATAACACATTAAATATCAAGTGAAACAAGCTCTACTAACTTCGCGTAGCAAGTGAATTATGTTATAGACGAAAGATTTCAGAGATTGGGAGTAAACAGGAAATCCAGTCACCTTTCTACTAACTACCTACATTACATACTAGTGACACCTCTGAATGTCCCATGGACTGTGTACAGACATGCAGCGAGCGGAAACCTAAGTATCCTGCCACTCTCTGAGCCCGTGGGTGTACCTACCTGATGGTGAACGAAAGTACGTGCGCGTTCAAGTCTTTTGTATGCTACGCCGATCTCTCGTAGCACCGCACGTAGCACGTGCTACGAAAGTCTACTTTATACTATGATTCTCATTATGAATAAAGTGTGACGATCCGTGAATGAATTCCTATTATAATATTTATATTGTGGTGACATGTAGCGGCGAACATTTTTAAAATCAAGCCTATAGCTCCAGAGTGAGCTATAGGCTTGTTTTTAGAAGTGTTTGCATTGACGTCCCATCATCAGGGAGCGGGGAGGCATGGGAGGTTGAAATACATCACAAGGAGAGCTACATTTTCTACACCATCGTGAAGTTTGCAACTCTCTGCAACATCTGATCTGATTTAACAAACGAAAAGAGACAAAAAATATTTAACGCAACTTACATTCTGCCTGTGATACTGATTGCTAGGCATTGCTAGCATCGCGTACGTACCTATACATATACTTATTCATCATAATTATTTTCACTATCATAACAGCACACCCTCTAGGAGTTGCCTGCCGACATCCGACATCGGTTGTCAGCTGTTGTGATGTTTCATTTTATCACAAATATCTTTATGTAAACTCGTTTGGTGTTTTTATTTTATATTCCATATCTTATGAACAATAATATTTATTTAATATATGTAGCTGAACACACACATTTTTACGGTACAATGTAGATTATAACCACTTTTGTTTCTTTGATTATTTAGATAAAATTGTAATGTGTTCTGTGTGTAACATAAATACATCTAGTATTTCTAGCGATGAGATGATGTTTGTGATTTTACTTTCGTAGCAGCGTAGTACGTGCTACGAAGGTCTACAATAAAGTATGGGGAGGGAAGCGGGAGGGGGAGGGAGGATTGGTAAGATATATCACAAGAAAGAAAATTAAATTCCCTAAAGTGGTGAAATCCGCAACTCTCTATTCAGAATACGCAAACCGAAGTTCTCTCTCGAGTGTTGCTAAATCGACAACCATTAAGATATTTGTTATTGTTGCCAAAGTGTTCATTCGCGCAAGTATACCAGATCCGCACCGAATGACACTGATAACAAAACCAGCAATCACAATAAACTGCCCCCCCCCCACGCCTCTCACAGTTGGCTAGGCAAGTACATACGTACATAGGTACTTATCAATACCGCTTTTGAACATCAGCCAAAGAGTTAACCCAAAACACTTGGAGCAATGTTCATCGCGCGATATTCACAGCGCTCACGTCAGAGAATGTTGCCTGTCACTATACAACACGCTTGTTTTGTGTGAGTGCGGGTCTGTGTGCGTGTGTGTTTGTGTGTAAGCAACATTCATGCAGATACAAAAAAGGTGTACAAAAACTGTGGAACTCGTAGGTAAGGGGAATCTTCGCGATACACTAGAGTTGTTATATCTAAGGATTTGTAAGTAAGTGGATTGTTAACATAATTAATTTTTATTTAGATTTTTATATAGGTATTTATGGCTTACCTATATAGGTATGTATATGCGTATATTTATTATTTTGTTCTGGCTCAGTCATATAGCTCTACATCATGTGTATTAGAAAAAAAAAATTAACAGAGGAAATTATTGTTTATTTTAAGTTGTGTTATTTAAAAATTTATGAACTGTAAATTTCCCAAGTATAATAAAATAAATATAATGAATAAATAACCTTGACTCATAATGAGTCAAGGTTATTTATTCATAATATGGGAATAATGATTATTCCCCTACGTCAAAGTAAATATTCAATGATTCGGTACAGATAGGTATCATGTAATGAGTGAGATTATGGGTTTCATTTTACTTAGTACCTAGGTAGGTAGTAGTTGTAGGTAGATAGATGTTCAATATCAATATAAGATGATTGACCATTTGCATTACATTTAATTATGACGATCAACCTTACACTTCTAGTTTTTCGGTTCTACACTTTGCTTTTAATAAATTTAAGAGATTTAAACCCCTGCTTCTGTAAATTTTACTTTCTAAATCCTATTTAGATTAATTGTAACGAATAAACAGGATTTTGTAAAATTGACTTTCTCTTTCTTAGTTGAGGCTTACTTACTTTGTTTCCCATGCCGATCTAAAGCATACAATGTTGTTGCTTTGTTGTTGTTCTTTCAGACGTTACTAAGGGCAGTCCTCTCGTAGATAGGTAGATACGTAGGGACATACTTACGGACCTAAGCACCAGTCAGTACCTAGCAGCAGCTACTTACCTACTAGGTCCATGGTTAGTGCTTACCTAGGCAAGTAGGCACTATTAGGATGCACTACAACAACTTTTTGGTTTGGTTCACACAATTCTGCCCATGTCGGTGTAATTTACTCGATCTCCTGTCAAAATGAATTTCAACGTCAAATAATAATCGAAGCAATCATTTGAATAGTATCAACCCGTACCCGAGCTACTTCCACACTCTCGCAACATGTTTCTTATCGCTCGCCGGTAGGCAGCCGCCCCGCCCCGCCCCGCCCCGCCCCGCACGCTGCATCAGCAGTAATAATAATGATAAACCTGTTCGGACTAAAATAGTAACATCAAGACAGGTAGCCGGCTGTAACCCTCTCGTGCCGTCCCGCTCGCACGCGCCCCGCCACGCTAGCTCCCTCTCGCTCGGCAGCCGCGCTGTGCGTATGGTCACGTACGTACACTACACTTCGCATAGAGTTGCTCTCTCTCACAGCTGAGATGAGTTGGTCAGATGTGACGTGCTTCTCTCTTGATGGCTTATTCCCAGAGGTCCACGACTCCATTGTCTTCAAAAAGCATAGGTTCATACTTTAAATCAGTTGTCTCTGGGTACCTACGTAGCTATTGGATTATCTTCCCTTTAATGCTAATGTTATAGATAGGTATCTAATCTACCCTGTGATAGAGGTAGGTTGGTAAGTAGGTATGGGAGATCGAATTGCAGACACAAAACAAGCTCATAAGTACTTTTATAGCTGCCTTATTATTTATATATGTCTACCGACTTACCGTATCAAAAAACTAGATAGGTAGGTAAGTACATGCGAAGTCTGTACGAGTAGGTACCTACCTTATCATAGTTAAAAAAAACCAGAGAGAATTAAATAAACATTTAAAAGATAAGAGCAACTTAAGATAATAACTACATAGTATAAAATAAAGTCGCTTCCTACTGTCTGTCTGTCCCTATGGTATGAATACTTAGATATTTAAAACTACGCAATAAATTTTGATCCTGTTTTTTTATAAGATTTGAAGATTCAAGAGATAGGTTTATTTGTATAACATGCACCCGTGCAAGCCCAAGCCGGGGCGGGTCATCGATCATTATTAGAGCAGTGGAATAGTATTTAGAACCGTTATCAGAGTTATCAGGGTGAAGGCTCCGAGGAACAAGGACAGACAGAAGTAAGTACTCAGGAGGTCCCGTGAGCGTCAAGTGGATGCGGGCGGTGCCGCCCCACACCCGCGACCACCGCAATAATCAATTATCAACAATACATTATAGGTACAACATAGGAGACTGGGGTCCAAAACTAAGATTTTAAATAATGAACGATAGGCACAACCTTCTCCGATACATAGCCCGTCATTAGAAGTTGTAGGTATTGATGAGCTAATATGAATAAATATAACGAGAGAGACCTGAGACTGAACCCACCTTGCCTTGAGCTGCGGCGCTGGCTGCGCGCGACCGCGCTCATGTTACATACACACCCACCCTCCTATAGGTATGTAATGTACACCTACTTAGGTATAGGTACGGCTCGTGCATGTCGGTGAGTGAGTAGGGAGGTATCCACAGTGAGTCACAGAGTCAAGGTCGCACGCGACAACAGGTTTCGAAGCGAAACAAAATGTTACTTAATTAATACTTACTTACCTTTCCTACCTACATCTACATACCTACCTAGTTAGAGAGTGCCTCTGTTGGGAACTGAACGCGATGCGCACAATACTTACAATAATATCACGCATAGGTACGCATGTGAATGTGCTATCCGTTGAAGCCGCGGTGGTCGAAAGTGTGGTCTAGTCCAGCAGTGGACGGATGGAGCCCGCGCTCGGGTGCCTCTAATGTGCAAGTACGATCGAATCATTCATTCCCATTGACCATTCAATGGTCCACCATCCCGGGAGACTGAGCATACCAATAACAATTTCGTTCGCCAACATAGCAACTTGTATAAACTGGTCTGTGTAAATTGTACTAAAGAGTACTAATATACATACTCGTAGGTACAAGTTTCTGGCGGGAGGGAGCCGAGCGACAACCGATTTTTTAACGTCAACGCCAATTAAGAGTATACTTTAGAAACACTTTTCTATCGAATTGTACCTTCCATTGTTAAAGGTAGCACTGAGAAATTCAGAGCAAAGTGGCACTTTTTGGTAGGTATTTAAAGATCAGTGCATAGCGGGAATCGAGCATAGCGAAACTAACCGAAGATATACCTTGATTGACCCATGTCAAAGTCAATCCAGATAAAATAAAATAGCGTATTATGTAGTAGTGCGTGCTCGTTGAAGTCGTTTGTATGCTACGCCGAGCGCGCGCAGTGCGTAGCACGCGCTACGGAGGTCTACGCTAGAGTATGTTTCTCGTTGTGCGAAGGAAGTGGGAGGGGCAGAGGTAGAGAGTGATCAGTAAGATATATCACAAGAGACAAAAATATCCCCACGCAGTGATGATACTCTCTCTATCGTCTCTACTCTATCCTCTCTATATTCTCTATACTCTCTCTATACTCTATCCTCTCTACGACCACTTTATTTACGTTCAAGTTCAAGATATATTCGGGTTTTTTTTTCGCGCAATTGTTAAGTGGTTACGTAGTCCAACAATGACAAAATGCTTTAATGTAACCAGAAAAAACGTTACGTAAAACAAGTATTGATATTGAGCGGCCTTATCGCCTAGAAGCGATCTCTTCAAGCAAAGCGTTGCAGCGTTGGATGGAAATCATTATTTTAATTTAAGAAAGGCAGCGGGTGTATGTATATGGGCATGAATTTAAAAGTATATTATTATGATGGATATATATAAAAAATATACTTATAACTAATACATAAGTACATATACTTAAACAGAAAAAGATTTATGTTTATTAATGTACTGTTGTTGTCCTTAAATTAAATTTAAGTTTTTACTACATATTTCTACAAGAGAAATTTACACACGGGAATAATAATAGGCTGTAAAAAAGAACCCCCATAAATTTAAAATGAAATAAAACTTTTAAAAGTGAACACAACAACTTTCCATATTGGGTAAAGACAGGTACTTACCTGCACAATAAGGACGGGCAGGTACAGTCCGCGTCACATACAAGTACCCCCCTATCTCAATGTATGTGGGACACAATAGTTGTTATTGTTGGGAATTTCAGACTTTTAGTATTATGGGTAAGCGGTTCGAAGCGGCGGCGGCGTGATAAATTTATGCATGTGAAAATTTGTGACAAGTTACAAGGGAATTAAAAGTAGTCGAAAATATTTTGTAGACAAGGGGATAGTTAATTCTGTCGCGCACTGTACCTACAACAAGGAGCTCGTCCTGCCAGCTCCTCTGGTGATGAAATCTTTAAAGTATCATTATGCTGATGATGGAATTTTAAATTAAAATGTTTTTATGCATCAGTAGGTATTACTTACATATGTAACTGTAAGTGTAGTTAATATCTAAGGTTGGTAGTACCTAAGGTAGGTAGTTACATAAGTATACCTATGTACATCACATAATTGAGCGATAAGACCGCCCATTATCTTGTAATCTTTTTTTGACAGTTTTTCTGTGCGGAAAAGCTAGTCCATTTGCCTATAAACAACCTATGCTCTCTTTGTTTATAACCTATAATAATTAATGATTTATTATATTGACTACAAAATAAAACTGAAACAAACAGGATAAACATTACCTATTTAATATTGTTTTATTACGTAAATGTTCTAAAAAGATTCCAGTCGATTTATCTTTATCAGGTGACGCTATCGCTATCAAACGTTTATTAGTAAGTTCTTTTCAATAATACTCGCGATAATATAGCAAGCCGTAGCCGGCTCGAACCGCCGCGAGCCGGTTCCTATTTAGGCGAGCGGACCTAGCAACTCCATGCCTACACAGCTATCTATACTGCGCTTGTATCCACAGCCCATCGCATCACCCTTTCTCACCCCTATCACAGAGGCATAAAGCTCAAAACATTCTCTCAATACACTTACGACATTTCGTCTCCTCAAGTTGTTATCCTTATATGAGTCTGACTCCTAAAGTACAGAGATAGGGTTTATTATCGTTTGCGGGTGAATGATGTCGTTGGCTGGCAGTCAGGAGACGCGCTGGCACCCAGTTGCGTGACGTCACAGCTCGCTCGCCCGCGAATGCAACAAAGAAACCACTTTACTTTGTTAGGTACATTGTTATTATTACATACTGTAGGTACATGCACCTACTGATCACCCGAGAGTCTACTTATATGTTGGAGCGTGTTCATAATGTTACGTAAAGAACGTTAGCGTTTAGGGTTTATTCATTAGGTATATTGTATACTAAGTAGGCACCGAAGCACATAATTTAACTACTAACATACAATATGCCACGTGCATTTTACAGTTAGGTACTCTATAGGGAGTGGATCTGAATGATGGAATTATGAAGTAGGTATAAAAATTCTCTAGATCGTAGAGAAGAACTATGTATTCTATTGGCAATTAATTTTAATAGTAGAGCGAACAACAAATTGATGCAAACAATCTAAACCCCTTCCTAAGCCAATTCGACTGCCGGCATTAAGCAAATGTTAGATTCTAAGATTTTTGTTGCTATAATACGTACATGAGAAGTTCAGTTGAAGTTGCAGTTGGGCTACCTAGCTGTAGTTTGTTTGCAACAGTCTGCAGGTAGCTCAATTGTTTCAATTGTGAATACAACTAGTCCTAATTTAGTTATATATTTGCAATTTTCTTCGTACACAAGCCCTGGAAATCAATTTAATTTTTGCGATATTATTTAATTTCTTCCAGATTACCCCGAGTGCGAGTGAAATCTTTAGTCTTTGAATAGGATTGGATAAACATTTGTGTTTCCCCTGTAGGTAGGAGCAATCTAAATACATACTATTGTGTCTATTAAAAATAAATAATAACCGATGTTTAGGAATACACGATGGCGCAGGCAGCCGGCTCTGCCTCGACACGGCGCGGCCTCGGGCGCTCTCCCGCGCACAGCACGCATAGAGCCAGGCCGACTCCTACGCGTGCTGAGGTGGGGGGCTTTTGTTATCCTATTTTTATACCTGTTTATTATCTAGTTTTTAGTTCTTATTTAAATTTAGTACTTACCTAGTCTGAATGTTTATATGTCTCTGAATGGTTAATAATAAATATTTATCTTTTTTCTGAAATACAGCGAAGCTGAATAGCATCGTAC
This sequence comes from Eupithecia pulchellata, assembly GCA_963931895.1. Taxonomy (NCBI): domain Eukaryota; kingdom Metazoa; phylum Arthropoda; class Insecta; order Lepidoptera; family Geometridae; genus Eupithecia; species Eupithecia pulchellata. The sequence continues at coordinate 9,989 of CAWVOY010000251.1, read as the reverse complement.
GATATTGTGTAACACAGATTCGTAATGCAAGTAGCGCAGCGCCAGCGCGATGTGAAGCGATTGGAACGTCTTCCATCGCCTTCAGTGGTGCGGTACCGACGCGACGTAGGTAGTGTTCCTGAATGTTCCAAACTGAGGCGGGGAGCTGCCTGCTGCCGAGCGGAGAGCGGCTGCTGTGCGGCCTTTTTTTTTTACGATGGGAAAATGCTGTTTGCGCATTCCCTCTAGCATGAGGAGAGCTAGAGGGGTATGTTGGACTCTCCACTAGGCTACTAACAGAATGTTAGCAGTAAGTGACATACCAACTAAAAACCCATCGATATTTCCTCTCTCACCTTAGTGCCAGAGCGTCGTCAAACCACTCGTCGCCAGACGATTCGTCGGACGGCGCACTGGCACTTGACAGGGTTGCGGGTTCCCGGTTGGATTCGACCGCTACCCTGTCGGTGATCATCCGTCTTGGACGGATCCCTATTGTAGTCCCTTGAAAGGGCGAGGCATGTCCCGGAGTATTTTGGGCGTCCCTCTCCGTCGGAGACCTGTGCAATGCTGGGGTGGTTCTCCTCGTACCATTGCCCAGCTGGTCTCCATCGAGCGGAAGAAGGCGAGCGGCCTGCGTGACTCGACGTGACTCGACGTGACTCGACGTGACAATACAATGCAACGGTAGGTAAGATACGTGCTTATTTAAAGGTTTCGCTTCGGTATAGTTGTACCTGCAACTATCGTTTAACAATCGAGTTGCAAACGAGCTGATGCACGGCCGGCCACCATAACGACCTGAAACTTGAGGTTTGTTTTATTCGTCATCGAGACTGTTGCTCCGACAGGTCTTCGCGTGATCACGATGACGGCAGAGCGAGCAGTTGACAGTGTTTGTGAATTACCAACAATCTGTTCGTCCGTTAGTATTATTAGAAGATGATATAAAATCTGACGGATGGACCTTCCTTGTCCATTTAGAAACACAAACTTATGTATATTAAACTTTGATAAGAATTTTGAATTGTGATGTTTCCAATAACCTCGTTTCAATTTCCTGCAAATGACTCAAACGTTTGTGATTCGCTATCACTGCATTGCAAATGGTTGATAGCAAATAGTAATAGGTAAGTACTGTAGATACATCAAGTATGTCCGTGAAGTCATTTCTGTAATGCGACAGTCATCGGCAGACCAGTCGGAGCCCGCCCGGTCAGTGCGGCAGCGGGGGTGGGCAAGAGTTGTGCAATGCAACATGCGTGCGCGCACGTCGCCAGCACGCGTCACGCGGCTGTGACTAAGGAGGAATATGCCGAGCCGAGCTGACATTTAATTTTCACGGTGAATCAGGCGATCCATTTACTGATGAAATTTATACCAACCGGAAATTGATGCCAATGGCTCATGAAATCAAACAAGATGAAACAAACAAAGGGCTTCATCTCTGATTGTACAAATGTGCATGAATAGTACCAATCGACGCGAGTAAACACCACGCCGAGCTCTGCGTCCCTCAGATGACGCACATTCCACGCGCTCCCCTAAAAATGAACCCTTCAATTCAGAAAATCTTATCTGTCCCATTTCCACCGTTGCGTCGTTACTACATTCGTCAATATGAGATCGTTCGGGGGGGGGGGGGGGGGGGGGTCGCACAAACTGAACAACACTTTCAGTAAAATAATGAAACTTCAGCTGAATTTGTAAAAAATTCAATCATTTTTTTCGACCGCAACGGCTCCTTGGTTCGTAAAATGTAATTATTCAGTTTATGATAAGTGACCACGATATTTCAATTTCAAACGCGACCCAAGTTCTCAGTTTATGATAAGTGACCACGATATTTCAATTTCAAACGCGACCCAAGTTCTCAGTTTATGATAAGTGACCACGATATTTCAATTTCAAACGCGACCCAAGTTCTCAGTTTATGATAAGTGACCACGATATTTCAATTTCAAACGCGACCCAAGTTCTCAGTTTATGATAAGTGACCACGATATTTCAATTTCAAACGCGACCCAAGTTCTCAGTTTATGATAAGTGACCACGATATTTCAATTTCAAACGCGACCCAAGTTCTCAGTTTATGATAAGTGACCACGATATTTCAATTTCAAACGCGACCCAAGTTCTCAGTTTATGATAAGTGACCACGATATTTCAATTTCAAACGCGACCCAAGTTCAATACGTAATTTATTAAAAATATTCTGCTGTTGAATTTTAAATGAGTTCTGAAAACTTCAGTTTTACAGCTGTTACCTTGAGCAATACAACTATAACAGATGTTTACATGAGTGACTGTCGCACACTGGCCCCGGCGGATGCAGCTGCAGTCTCGACGCAGGCGCAGCTCTGCGCCGGAGCGCCGGCGCCGTCACCGAGCTCTTCTCTATTGTTCGCAATATCATTTCCCGCCGGCACACTACCCTCGCGCCCTACACTACGTTTACCGCGACTCGGTAAACGTAGTGTAGGACGCCCTCCGGACACTATCCTCGCATAAGAAGACCTTACCTACGCTTGCTTGATTGAATTTGAAGAATACTTTTTCATTCATATTATTCGGAAAGTAGGTCTGAAGTTTCCTGTGCAGCGGGTTGAAAGTGATACTTTTCAGCCCTAGTGAGAATCGTTTTCAACTGACAGCTATCACATTTCTATTGAACCAAGCTAATGGCGGAATGTGAAAAATAATGGCTGATACTAACGAATGAAAAGCACAGTGTTTACTTCGGTGAAGTAACTTATTTAGTCCTCGCTAGGGATGAGTCCTGGATTGTCACCGTAACTACCTACATTCATTCATTTAAGAAATTTAGTTGAAACCGAAACTTCCAGAATCTGGCAGATACTCGACTTCTACTTACCTACATCAGAGTAATTTAATAGAAACATTACCTACTACGTCAAATCTTAAACATAAACAATCAAAGTATTTTGGTTACTAAAGATACCAATGTAGGTATACATTGGCACACAAATAAAAATTATTATTGTCTATCTCGTTTCTCGAATTAGGTAAGTTGATGCAATTAATACAAGCTTGCATAATGCAACACTCGTTAGTGATGCGCAAAGCTTAGGCAGTCTTCAAGCAGAGCCCTGCGCTGAGTGCCTGCGCTGAGTGCCTGCGCTGAGTGCCTGCGCTGAGTGCCTGCGCTGAGTGCCTGCGCTGCGCAGGTGATCGTATCCGGCATGTTGCCAGTAGGTACTAGAGGTATGTATATCATTTTCCGGTTTTCACAATCAAAACTTTAAAACGGGTATAATAATAATAGAGAGCGGCAGCATCAGCCCGCCGCGTCGCTGCGACCTGGTGAAACCCACTTGTGTGATGAATGAGCCGGCGACAGCCTGTCCCTGTGAGACGGCGCGCCAGCGTGCTTTGATTGACTCATTCGTATCGGCGCCGGCGCCGGCGGCCGGATATCACGCCATTATTGTGAATTCCTTAAAATCGGCACAGCTCGCGTGACAACTGGCTAAGCAGTGGAAGACAATACGGAACGATGAAAGTCCTCGTCCGGCTGAGATAAGAGGAGTGATGCAACGCCGGCGCGCGTGCAGTCAGACACCCTCGCCTTGACCCCCTGCGCCCCGCCCCCGCTGCCGATAGCGGAGCCCGGAGCCCCGCGCCCCGCGCCCCGCGCCCCGCGCCCCTCGTCTGCTGCCAAATGTCCCTGATGCAATTTCATTTGCTTCCGAGATCACCTCGACACGTGGACATATCTCTAAATTTTCCAACAACGCAACTTTAATTGAATATTAACAACATTCTTATTTATTATTATGTACAGACCCATTCTAAATGAAGTATTTGGGAATGAGGGTTAACCTTAACCCCGCTACTCTATTGTATTATTAGTACCTCGACCGTTTTTTCGTTAAGTAATTCTAACATCTATATCTATACTAATATTATAAAGAGGAAAGATTTGATTGTTTGTTTGTTTGTATGTTTGTTTGTTTGTTTGTTTGAATTGAATAGGCTCCGAAACTACTGGACCGAGTTAAAAAATTCTTTCACCATTAGAATCCTTAATTTTACGTGATGAACATAGGCTATATAATATTTTCAAAAAAGTTAGGGATCCGCATGAAAAATTCAATAATTGAACCGTGGGCTGTATATTCAACCTCTTTTTCTATTATGGCGCGTCAGAATAGAAAAAGAGGTTGTATAGCGCACGGTGCTTGCTTTTTCTCTACGGCCAGTGTCAGTTTTGGAATGTCGAGTCAATGTCAAAAACCCCAATGCTGTTAAAAAAGTAAAGATCCGTATGAAAACTGTGAAACCCATCGTTTTATTGTGTATAATTTCTGAAATTTTTGTTTAATACCCGTGCGAAGTCGGGGCGGGCCGCTAGTAATTTATAAATATGTGACCGATGAAAGTTATTATATTAATGAATGAGCTATGCAAGATATCTTCGTGGATCGGGACCTGATGCTGTGATGAGGGTGCCCGCTGCCTGGAGCCTGGTGCCTGGTGCTAGTCACTTTCTTAAACCTAGACGCGGCGTCTTCCATTGTCTATAAAAACTAGTCTCGATCCTTTCTACGTGTTTCTACAGAGGTGCTGGCCGCGGCGCGAGTACCTCAACGAATCTATGTAATGCAGTTAGTTGGTATACATAAGTATACATATATATGTACATACGGGTACAGTTAACACATTAATTGTTAGCCGGTTAAAATCACAAACAAGAGGTATGTGATGTTTTACAATGAATGCTTTGAGAGTGCAGCGTTGATGTTGATATTACAAAATTATATTAGAATTGATGATCACTATTCCCAGCCAAATCTGAAGGCCGTGAAGGAACGGAATCAGTGATTGAAGCGAGTAAGTTCCTACTCTCCTCTCCGCGCAGTGCACGACCAGAGCCGACGCGCAGGGCTCGCTCAGGGCCGCGTGTTGTGCGCGTCTACGTGTGATACGATACATTAACTACTTACAAACATTTTCTTCAATGGCCGACGGCGGCGGCGCAATGCAATAAATGTTTTTTTCCCAAGTAAACTTCAGCGTGCGAGCAGTGTGTTCTCCCCCGCCCACGCCCCCCCTCTGCCCCCGCTGCGGCGCGCATGGCAACAGCGCGCACAATGGCTGCGCCGGCGCAGGTTTACAAACACGCCACACCAGTAGTCGCTGGAAAATTACCACGACAGCTTTCCACCTCGGGCTCAGGCAGGCAGTTAGAGACAGTTCTTCACTTTACCTAGTGCTAAATACATTTGTTTTTAAAAGAAGTTTTAAGCTTCACTCTTCGTTTCGCACCCACTTCAGAAGCTCTCCTCTGTCATACAATGTAATCGGTAATTATCACGAGCAACATTGGGTGGGCGCAGGTTCTATCTATACTAATATTATAAAGAGGAAAGATTTGATTGTTTGTATGTTTGTTTGTTTGTTTGTTTGTTTGTTTGAATTGAATAGGCTCCGAAACTACGGGACCAATTTGAAAAATTCTTTCACCATTAGAATCCTTAATTTTCCGTGATGAACATAGGCTATATAATATTTTCAAAAAAGTTAGGGATCCGCATAAAAAATTCAATAATTAAACCGTGGGCTGTATATTCAACCTCTTTTTCTATTATGGCGCGTCAGAATAGAAAAAGAGGTTGTATAGCGCACGGTGCTTGCTTTTTCTCTACGGCCAGTGTCAGTTTTGGAATGTCGAGTCAATGTCAAAAACCCCAATGCTGTTAAAAAAAGTAAAGATCCGTATGAAAACTGTGAAACCCATCGTTTTAGTGTGTATAATTTCTGAAATTTTTGTTTAATACCCGTGCGAAGCCGGGGCGGGCCGCTAGTAAGGTATAAAGTTCTATAAAAAATCTGTCAAATATTCATGAAAGGCACCCGAGTGACACATACACAAGGCAATGCCAATAATACGATATTATTCGCCACCTCGCCAACGTATCAGTGATGGCTTACACAGTTCACTAAAGCTAATCGATTGAACCACGGAAACTGGGTTACATTATAAATAAACATTTTAGCTGAAACCATGATAGATTCTATTTTCAGTACCCAATTCGAAATTTTTCCTTAATTCTTTTATTTAGTTTCGTTCAAGTTTCGGCTCATAGTGTATTGCTGCGGGACGGGACGCTAGTCATCTACGTGATGCAACGAATGAAACGGTTTTATCATTCAAGAAAAAAGATAATTAGTTATTATCATCTACATATTAAAGTAGGCTTCTGTTGTAAAAGGTGGTGCAATACCGGTACATCCGTGTTTGTGCCGAGGAACCGAGCTAGTGTCTGTCCATTTCATTCTAAAAGACCTATTTACCTACCTACTTTCGTATGCATAATCTAGCTAGGCTCTCAGAATTTACAATCTGAGGGTTGATATTCTTCGAATGGTGTCATTTTGTTAGACCTACCTTTTCAAATGTAGTAGTAGAGTAGAGCTTACTTCCACTGTCATACATCGGCACATTAGAATGACTCTTTGTATTAATTTCCAGGTTCATGACACAGATCTACAGATGACACACGTCGGCAGCTCGGTGACAGTACGTGACTGTGTCGGTTGGCAACAAGCGCTGCGGGATTGCGTCAGAATCATCGCCTTCTGTTCAGCCGGTCACGACACGGCGCGGGGCGTCATGAATTAAATCTTTTAGTTATCAGTTAAGCGAAACAAATGATTAGCTCGGAGCTAAACCAAAGAAGGTTCCAGACATAAATCGGGATCATTGAACATTGAATCATTGGAACACTAGACAACTATTGTTGAAGTGGGCCATTGTTCTAATTCTCTAATGTGAATCTTTCAAGATTCGTGGATAAATGCGTTACCGTTTGAAACCTACTCGCAACACGGAACAGAGCCTCCAGGCAACAGCTCCGTTCCTGTCCCACGGCGAGTACAAGCAAATAATCGCAAGGGCTCTCTAACAGCATAAACAAACAGTCCCGCCCACGCCCACTGCTGGACGTAGGCCTTTAATAACGGTACCTAACTGCTTGCACGCTACACGTAGAATCGCTACACGGAATAAATGACGAGTTCTGACTGCGGTGGAGAGCGGCGGCAGCGGCATCGTCGTCATCTTCTGCTGTTTGCACGTTACCGTGCGCGAGCTCTACTTCCGGAACGGATTACAAAGGAGTCCTCGGGGTACTCGAAGCTCACCCGAATGTATACCTCCCAGGTGCAGGCTCGGAGCTCGAGACAGGTCACCGTAGGACCCTACGACCCCACCGCAACCCCATGCTGTAAATAATCAGGTAGAGCTGCCCAGACTGCCCTTGCGCTTCCTATGCTTGAATTTTCATAGTTTTTTCTCAGACTGTGGATAAGCATGCGAAACTTATACCAGCAACAATAAGGTAGCGGAGACCATTTGGTAAAAAACGAACTCGCTAGGTACTTAACTAAATCGATCGGCAATCGGCCGCGGTGTACGGCTGTATGTGCTCATTGTAAAGGTCCGTCGCCAACCGCGTCCGACCCGCGACCGGCGACCCGCGACCGCACAGTATGTGCTTACAGTACTATAGCTCTGTCATCATCACTCATCACTTGCGAGCGATGTATCAACAAACCAACTTTAAAGTTCGTGCTTAGTTATATTTTGATGTGGACGGAGGTTTTGGCAAGACGAGATTGTTTTTCACAAAACTGAATGTGATTAAGATCTACATGTATTCAGACCTATTCAGACAGATAGGCACAGATTAATGTGTTGATTTCCTGAAAGAAATCATTATCAGTATAGATAGTTGAGAAGGATTGGTGTCAAAAGGTTCAAACTTCACAATTTATTTGTTTTGTAAGTTTATCATAGTAACAATGAACAAGGTAGAGTTATCGTTCAGTCGCGTACTGTGACCGGTGTAAGGGTTGCGCCGGCTCGCTCCGACCTTGGCCGCGCCCGCCGCACAACCCCACCCTGCCCCTGCCTGCTTCCATAAAGGTTATTATTACCATCAGCAACCATTACTTATATTATTGTTATCGGCAGATAGCATTCATGAATACTTAAGCGTTTTAAGTTACTTGGAAAAGAGTTGCTGCGCTTAAAATTGTTTCTGTTTTTAAGTTTTAAGTAAATTGATGGTTTTATTGCAAAAATTTGGATTGATATTTATACTTTTTTAAGTTACTACTTACTTTACGTGATAATTCAATAGTTAAGGATCCAGCAGAGAACAAGAGAACACAGCAGCAATATACACAAATAACGATTATTTGTGTTTGTGTTCCACATTTAGCTAGTAAGTAACGTTCCGAGATCCGCGAAGGCTTTGTTTTTCATAAGTATTACTGTTATGTGACGTCACTTAGATACATGAAACCGAATAGTTCGGTAGGTGCCGCCGGAAATTATTTCGTCATGCGCTATTTAAAGAAACACAAGTCGTTTGATAATGCAGTTGCTAAGCCAAGTATGTGAAGCCTAGGTATGTACGGTACATACTTAGTTCAGTATTCGTCAAGGTCTTCTGTCCAGGCTACACGATACTCTTTATTAAAGCTGTAGGTACCTACCGAGGTAGGTGCCCACTCCGCCACCCCCGCACCCCTCGTACCTCGCATTGAGGGTACTTTCTTCAACTAGCTCTTGAACAATGGGCAGTTTTGTAATTTTTTTTTCGCTGTGTAAAATTTGTTTCGTGCGGAGTCTCGGAAAGGGTTTCGTGTTATTTTTCACTCACTGTAGTAGTGGCTCACTGTATTCAATTTTTCACTCATTGTAGTAGTGGCTCACTGTATTCAATTTTTCACTCACTGTAGTAGTGGCTCACTGTATTCAATTTTTCACTCACTGTAGTAGTGGCTCACTGTATTCAATTTTTCACTCACTGTAGTAGTGGCTCACTGTATTCAATTTTTCACTCACTGTAGTAGTAGCTCACTGTATTCAATTTTTCACTCACTGTAGTAGTGGCTCACTGTATTCAATTTTTCACTCAATGTAGTAGTGGCTCACTGTATTCAATTTTTCACTCACTGTAGTAGTGGCTCACTGTATTCAATTTTTCACTCACTGTAGTAGTGGCTCACTGTATTCAATTTTTCACTCACTGTAGTAGTGGCTCACTGTATTCAATTTTTCACTCACTGTAGTAGTGGCTCACTGTATTAAATTTTTCACTCACTGTAGTAGTGGCTCACTGTATTCAATTTTTCTTCAGATTATGAAAAATACTACTTATCACTATGTTGGTACAAAATCAATAATTGTAAGGCTATAATGATACAGTAATAATTCTAAAAGTATTTGAAGATAATGGCGTATTCGTCAGATTCAAGCGCAAACGGCGCGTGAAAATATAAAAATAAATTGACATCTGTCTCCCCTCGCATGGCAACACCGACCCCTCTGCCCAGTATCTGATAGTACCGGCCCGCAAACACAAATAATGCAACATTTTTAACTTTTAACAAGCATTATTTTTATTTAAATATAACAGCGACTCGAATAAGGCGAGTGTCTAATATGTATATGCTTGTGATATTATTTAAAGACAAGCCATACATTAGCACACATAGAGTATGATAAAATGTGATAGAAAGGGTTTTTGCATTATTGCTTCGTCTTGCATTTAAATTATTATCATTCATGTTTGTACCTATGACGATATTTGAGTATCTCTTGTCTACAAGCTAATAAATAATAATAATAATCAAATCTACATTGTACCTACAGCATAGATAGGCATTGGGGCCGCAAGAGATAGAGCAAAAGACATCAGTATGTTCTCTCCCTTTGTTCGAGGTCGCCATCTTGGAGTTGGGCCACTAGAACTGAGCAGCACGAGTCGCAGTCGTACTTCTGATTGCTATGTACGACGGTGCACGTCTTAAGAAACTGACTTAATGATGGCTTTCGTATTCATCCTCAAAGTTCAGTACAGCTCTACATTTTGGATGGAGGTTAAAGTAGTATCCGCGGGCCTCGCTTGGGCACCCCTGCGCTCGGCACACGAAGGGGAGGCTCGAAGCGATACAAGTACCGACGCATTTCGATT
>CAWVOY010000250.1:0-15446 GCA_963931895.1 Eupithecia pulchellata | reverse complement strand
CCTCCCCCGCCCCCGCGTCCTCCCCCGCAGCCGCCGCCAGCAGCAGCGCGCACCACACCCATGTCATGTCCATGTCCGCGTGCGCGCCGCCCGCGCGATCACCACTCACTGATCGATTGAACAGCGCGCGCCGCCCCGCCCGCCGCACCGCGCCCGGCTCACAACACAACTAATCACGACCGCATCATTAACTAACTAATATGCTAACATTACACTCCCTGTGTTTTTCTGTGCTTAAGTAGGTGGATATTTTTAGTGACTACCAACGAATTATGTACTAATTAATTACACTATGTAATGTAAACTATATTGTTCTCGGCCTGCGCGGTCTCACTCGGACAAACATGTGAAAGCGAAGCGCGCCCAATCAATTCTATACGATCATGTAGGTACCTAAATAAGTACGTAGATACATAAATTAATTTAACAAGAAAGGAACACGTTGCGTTGTTATTTAAAATTTTCTAAAGATTCAGATTTGAGTTCTCTCCTAAACAGATTTTCTATCGATTCGGCTTCGTAAAAGTCAAGGCAAGACAAGACAAACAAGCAACAAACAAATCAACATCTTCCTTAGATTATAGAGGAATACATCTTCCGAAAGAATGACAATGACAAGACAGTCATGTGTCTGCTTAATGAAGTTGACATTGACAAGCGAGATGCGCGGACGCACCATTCCGTCCGTCAGCATTCCGCTCCGAGCTGTGTGCCCGAGGTGTGCCCGCGCCATAGATTAACTATCAGGTCTTTACTATGAAATTGCCGTTCTGACTATGACGAATTATAGGCGATTGTGGAAGCTGATGCTACACAATCTACGGCTGAATTAGCAGCAGCTTTCGACGTTAGCGTCAAAACATTATTGGTCCATTTGCGTCAAATTGGCAAGGTAAAAAAGCTTGACAAATAGGTGCCCCACGAACTCAATGATCGCCAGCGCGCAGTACGCGTCGAGACGTGCTTTGCACTAAATTTCTTACTACAAGGCCCGCGCGCTGGCGAGGCTCGCCTGTCTTCACTCCAAACAACGTTAATAAATTGGTTCGGTCGATCCATTCGTTTGAAGAGTCCGATTAAGAAGTAATTTATTAGGGACCTACTTATAAATGGTATATTCTATCCCTCTAGTACAATCATACATAGGTACCTATGCAGAATATTGTGGCTCAGCCAGACAATAAACCTGTCATACCCTTCTTGTAACGAAAAAGAGCACAACTAATATTATTTTTTTCAATTTTTTTTTTAATCTTAAACCATATTCTTATCAGAATAACGAGAAAAAGGCGCATCTGTCTGATTAAAAAAAATATTTTAATTAGGCATGGAACTATAAAAAACCTGAAAGCCACATCACAAATTCATATTTTTATACGTAAAAAGACACAAATTATAATTACTATGTTGAAAGACGGTGCGTATATGGCTTACCTACACTTTATTTTTTGCAAAATTAAATAGATTTTTTTATTATTTAACAGGTGTTACCTTTATAAAGGCTGATAGATTTATTCCTAACGGCTACTAAAATAAAGAAATGTTGATGGACAATTCGCAGAGCATTATCTAGGCCTAAGCCAAGCAGAGCTAGTGTTACGGATACTAGATAACTGATATACGTAATATAATAAAATAATGTACGAGTAAATAGATAGATATTTTTAATTATATACTTAGAAAACGACCAGAACACCCAGAACAAATAATTGCAAATCGTACAAATAAATGTCCCGAGGCGGGAATCGAACCCGCAACCTCCTGCGTCGCAGGCGGAACTTCGCCCACCGCGCCAGAGATCGTCAAACTGATAAAACCAGCTGTATCTATAGCAGGTAGTACGTTATTATATCTATGAGGTAGAAACAAAGCCGGTGCGAGACGACCCGCACACGGAGGGTTCGATTTCGCAGAAGAAGCTTTCTACAAGCCTAAAATTAGGTACCTACCCGTTAATAATAAAAAAAGAAAATTGTAAAAAAAAAAGTTTTGCCGCTGCAGTGCGGAATCAAATTTTCTGAAGATTCAGATTCAATAACTTTATTTCTTTAGTCTTACAAAACAAGCACTTAGACAAGTCAACTTTCAAACAGATAATTATTAAAATAAGAAATAATTTGTTATTGATTTCTCTTCACTTCAATTTTTTGTCCACTAGTGGAAGAAGTGAAAAAGAAACCACTAGTACATTCATTTTATATAACTTATGTGATGTGTCTAATACACAGACTTCGCGTGTCCGAACCCCGGCCAGTCGTCAAGGTTGGTCGCCGCTAACTTTAGTCCGCGCGCGTCCATTGTTGCAGCCGGACGGCCGCAAAAACTATAAAAAAGCCTCGTTGCGTGATAATTAACTGCAATAGCCCAAAAATTTCGAGCTCCCAAAGGCAGGAACATATTTCCTATCACAGGTAAGTTATTTTAAAATTATAGTAGGTATGCGTAAATTAATATTAAAACTTATTTTTAAGTATTTCAAGCTGTTGTGAGTCCCATAATATACCTAACTAGTCTTATTACATTGCCGCGTTTGCTTTGGACGTTTGATCTGACGTTGTGTGTTAAGAGACGATGAATATCGGAACAAGCGATACTGTCGCGCATCGCTTCGACTTCGTGATACAGGCAATTATTTCTCATTCGTCTGTCAAAACTAGCGATTAGTGTTGTTCGTTCTACAACATAATAATCGATTTTAATCGATATCGTACGAATGATATTATAATAAAGGCAATTTAGTAGATAAAACAGGCTCATGAAGGACCTAATTTTACACGACAGCTTTAAATAATAATAACAATAATAACTCATTTATTTCAGGCAACATTAGTCTAGTAAAACAAGTACAACAAGTGCGAGTGTAACTCGCGCGCCGAGGGTTTTGAACTTTTGTCGTTTAGGTAGGTACGTATATGACGACCTGTTGGCGCGGTGGGCTTAGAACGCAGGAGGTGTGCGGGTGTGCGGTTTGATTTCTGCCTCGGGACTAATATTTGTAGGATCGTCATATTAGAGGTATTTGTTCGGGTGTTCTAGTCCTTTTCTGTACACAAAAATAAATCATCTAATGTGATACTTATACTTTATTAAGTATAACAGCTATCGTAGTAATACTAATAACACAAGCTTTGCTTAGCTTGTGGGTAAATGATACTGTGTGATCTAGGATACATATCTCTTCTCAAAAATTTTGATAACAACGGTTTTGGTGCGCTGTGGAACTACTATAACAGTTACTACAGAGATTAGTGGGTAGGTAAGTGGGTTGGTACCTATGATTTTTCGTCGGCTTTTTTCAACCTATTTCACTAAGTAATGAAACTTAGACGATTTTCAAAACCTGTTTTGAATTGTCGAAATGCATACCTTTGATTTGATATTACCTACTCTCAATGAAATAGTCCCCATTGTATGAAAATTAGTTTTTTGACCATATTTCAAAAAGTATTATATTTACAGACTTCTCTATATTTTTCCTGTAAAATATAGATCTATATCTACAAACGCTTAGTACATTTTACATCAATCACTCTGCAATCTTCGGAGATAGAGGGGGGGAATGGTAAATTTTTCGACCTTTTTCAAAATATTTCGAAAAGTTTAAAACTTAGCGAAATTTCAAAAACTGTATTGGAATGTACAAACCAATACCTTTCATTTGATACCCAACTCGGTGGGGTAGTCACCAAGGGCGTCGCCAGCCCACGGCCCAGGGGGGGGGGCAAGCTGTAGTAAATCGAAGTCGGGGGGGGGGGTGGATGTTAGAACTTAACACGGGCTGATGATTATGTACACCTACGCTAACTTTATCCAAGTAATTTTCAAGGCAAGGTGTTTAAAATTTTCCTATTTGCCTGGTCCGGAAACAATATTATTATGATCTAAAACATTCAACACTACAAGTGAATGAGCCAGCACGACAACTATTGTACATTTTTCGGCTCATTAGGTAGTAGGTAACAAAAAAATCCTAACAGCCTGCAATGAGAGCCCATATTTCGTAGTGTGCGGCCGCTTGAAATAGTCGAAACTGAAGCCTATACAATAAACGGCGAGCGGAGCAAGCCGCGATTTTTTTTGAGACTTATTCGGACGTACCTATGCTAAAAATTTTTAAGAGAGGTTATAATATTGTACTAACCGTCACTACTTACTCCTACTGATAGTGAATTTATTTTTTTTTTTTTTTTTTTTTTTTATTTATTTAGGACTCCCAACAAAAAATCACAAAACATGAAAAATACAATTACAAAAAGGACTTAAGTCTAGTGTTTTTTAATTTAAGGGTGCCACAGCATGCGCAAATTTTTTACTTAATCTAAAATAATAACAAAGTTACATTTTATACCTAAATACGCAGATTGTAAGACAATAGTTATATGTACTGGAGTTGAACAACAGGAAATAAAAAAAGTTACACTAGTAATTAATAGGTGAACATTTAAAAGGAGTTTGTTATGCTTATGATTATAGAGAAAAAAGAACCAAAATGATTGTGTATTATTTACGTTGTCTCTGTAAGCACCATAACGTCATAGTTCTGCAATTTACAGTTAAGGAAAAAATCTGTTATCTTTATTTTTAAACCTAGTACATTCTGGTAATAGATCTTTAATTGTGAGATTTACATTCAATGATACAAAAAAAGTTTACAAGTCTACCTGCAAGTTAGAGAATAGAAAAGTTCAAAATGTAGTTAAGTTTGGATGGATTGATGAGTAAAACTTTAGGAAAGTAAGTAGGTATTAATCTAGATACTAATAACAGTAATATTAGCGCCAAACCAAAGTGATACTTAAATTGAATTGAAAGTTTTCGGTTACATAAATGTAACCAGCTAAATGTAATGAATGAAACTTATTAAAAAATTAAAACAAAATTTAGGGTTGAACTACAAAAATTGATCCAGAAGAACCAAAAGAACCAAAAAATAAGTAGTTTAGGGAAAAAGTTAAAATGTTGTAATGTGGGTTATGACTATGATTCTTATTGTGGAGAGGATTTCAGTTACTTATAGGTACTTGAAGTTA
This sequence comes from Eupithecia pulchellata, assembly GCA_963931895.1. Lineage (NCBI taxonomy): Eukaryota > Metazoa > Arthropoda > Insecta > Lepidoptera > Geometridae > Eupithecia > Eupithecia pulchellata. Next base: position 10,416 of record CAWVOY010000250.1, on the reverse strand, counting down.
TACAACCTTTTCAAGTGTGTCTAATTTTTCAATGCTATCAATTAGAATACGGTCAGTGTCTTCAGATTTCTTGACAAAGATCCGTCCATAACGCACCCAAACAAATTTGTACCCTAGTTCCTTAGCACGGGCCCGAGTAGCGGCGTGTAGAGCCTTGTTTTCCACAGATAGGTGCTCTACAACAAAGACAGGTTGTGGTTTTTCTACAGATAAACCAAGATGGTTAGTGTTCAGGCGATTCTGTGGATGGGTCCTGTTGTGTTTGAGAGATGCAGCCAGGAAGGTATCACGCTGGCGTGGGTTACTAAACTTGACAAGGATTGATCTTGGGCGGGCGGTATCAGTGTTCTTTTTGGCGATTCTGGTACAATGAATTATATCCTGGTCTGTGATGTCACACTTAATCTGTTTGCCAAGATGTAGAATTGACTTAACAATATTTTCAGTCTTGCTTTCCGGAACACACTGAACCTCAATGTTGGAAGCTCTCGCATACTGCTCAGAGATATTGACTCTTTGAGTGAGTTTTTTTACAGAGTCATGAAGCAAGTTATTTTCTTTTTTGAGGTCTTCTATCTGTGTAGACTTCTGATCCAAGTTGGTTTTCAGCTCATCAAATTTACTGCTAAAGAATGAGATTGCTTCTTGAAAGTTATTCACTACTTCACTGAGACGACTCTGCTCAGATGTCAGTGTTTTTAATGAGTTACCAATTTCTTTTGCAATAATATCTTTGAGTACCTTTACTGTGATCAGGGCACTTTCTTCATCGATGATATCTCTGTCAGAGAGAGATGATTGAGAGCTGAAGAAACCAGGTGTATCAGGGCTACTTTTCAGCGGGGAACTCTGCACAGGTGCAGCCTTAGACGAGTCTGTCCGTCCAGCTACTTGACGAGTAGGGTCATTAGAGTTCTCACATTTGGAAGCTTTTTTACAGCACTCTTCGCAAGACCAGGAGTTTCTACTTTCGTTGCTCATAAGCCGAAATTTTTTTACCAGTATGTTGGCGCAGTCTACATCATACCATTTCATGCAGCCTTGACATCTCAAGCGTTCTCTGTTAGGAATAGGATTCAAACACACTGCACACTCCTTAGACATTATTATGTATTTCCAAGTATGATGTTCCTCTGTTGGTAATTTTTCAAGTATAAATGCCAAGGCCCAAGGACACCTCAGTTGTGTTATAAGCACCTTTGATAAAGGCAATTCATGCAGGTCATGCAGTGTAATGCAGTGTAAGCTTCACAACACGATATTTTTAGATCACTTCATATCAAAACCAGGACAAAGTTTGAGGTTAGGTTTGCATAGCAAGGTGTTTTATTGTGCTGAAAATACTGCTTCTCTCAGGAGCACATTCAGTAGATACCTTTAAACGCAACTATATTATTTTTATGAACTTTTAAGCTGTAAGGAAATTAAATTTTCGAGAGTAAAATATAGAGACATGTTTTTTTTTTTTTATGCGGGATGTATCGGCAAAGCAAGACAATAGCACTGCCCTCCTTCCTATAGCTAAAACATCGCTAAGCCACAAGTGGTCGATTTTGAGTTTTTGATGCCATTCTACATAGAAAAAAATTCTCTATCGATCTGTTTAAGAAACTTTCCTGTAGTGTTTTTAGTTCAGGAGATAGATCTTGTAAAAACGACGTTAACTACGGTAAAATACACATTTTCCACTACTAAAACTACGTTAACCATCAAAACTTAGCTAAATAGTCACTTGGAGCCTTTAACGTTGTCAGCATATAAAATATATTCCATTTATTGCACAGCTAAAACGACTTTATTCAATTTTCCATGACTAGGCTGTCGTTATGGTGCTTTTGCGATCTTTAAGTTATGGTTCAGCTACTCAGAAAATGACATTAATCTTAGCTTAAAAGACGTTATACAACAATACCTTACTATAAACACGTTAAACTCTCTTAGTGCTTTTATAGCGTAGGATTGCGTTCATAAAAATAATCAGTTTACTTTTCTGTAAAACTCTAACCGCCTTTAAAGACTTAGATGATTTATTAACTTTGTGTGAATCATATACTACAAGAACGCTAAGCCACAATACTTAGCTAAAACATCGCTCCCTGCGCTCACGTCGCCAGGCAGTTATCAGGGAAGGAAGCACATCGCGTCCGACTTTTTCTCGCCAAATTGTAATACGACCAAGGGCATTGCTGTCGGTAAGTTACTCGTTTTTATTTTGCAATCCAGCATTATAAAAGCATTTCAAATTTAGCTCGTAACTAAAGCTAGTTTTAAATAATAGGTTGAAGAAACAGTTTCTTCGCATTTTTTAAGAAAATTTAAAACATTTTTAGTATTATTTATAATGGTACAATTTTATTCGATTACTTTTTGTCATCTTGTAGGAGTTGTAGGTAGGGAGGGATATGATCCCATCGATAGAAATACTGGTGCTCCTGATCAAAATACCGCGACAAACGGTTTCGGCAGTCCTCTTATGATGTTAACCTGACACTGTCTAAAGAATTCTGAAGAGACCGAAACAGGTAGAAGAATCTGAAGGTGCAAGATAAAGACTATACGGCGGATGCATTAACACCTCCAAACTCTCTTAAATTTTGCTGAGTAGCAAAAGATGTGTGAGGTCTAGCTTTATCATGATCAAAAAACCACACCCCTTCTGTTGATTGATTCCGGCCGCTTTCTTTCACCTTCTTGCTTATCTTATATTAGTTGTTTGCAGTAGAGCTCAGAATCGATGGTCCAGCCTGGTTGTAAAAGCTCCTAATGATTAATGCCCTTGCAATCCCACCACACATACAGCATCACCTTGTTACGAGTTAACCCGGGTTTCGCCACAGTCTGTGAAGCCTGACCGGCCTTTGACGACCTTTTTCGCACGTTCTAGTCCTACGTGATCCTCCACTTTTCATCGCCAGTTAATTTATTAGCTTCTTCAAAAATGGTTCAGTTTTAATTACGTCCTAATAAAGAATCAGAAATGAGTACACGGTTCATTAGGTTTCTTTCAGTGAGCTTGCATGAGATGTATGCAAATATCGAGCTTTTTTGTGTACCCAGTTTTTTCAAACAAGCCAATACTGTGTTGTTGTCAATTCCTAGTTCTTTAGCTACGTCGTAACTACTGATATGCCGATCATGCTCCACTTTTTCAAAAATGGCAACCATCTTATTCTCTATCTTTTTGGTAGTGAGATTTTAGATTTACTCATCTTGACAGTACGAAAAAGAAATAAAAATCATGCAGTTTCCTAATATGAAATTGGAATTATCTTTCTTAAAATTTTAACTTTTAATACTTTTACTTTTAATGATACAAAAACCAGCCAGATACAAATAATACAGCCAAATAGATTGTATTACAAGTTCATACATACGATAATGCGAAATACTTTTTCCCCAACCTAATATTTGCTTGTTTTTTACAGAAGTTACGATTAAATTGATCCGAACGAAATCCATACTCGCTATGGCAAATGTAAATTCTACTAGGATTCGATATTCGCTAAGATTTGGACTACCGATGCTAAACACTGAATTAGCTTCATACTCGTGTTTAACACTGATGATTTAACAACATAAGAATGCAGTGATTAAACAGCCATCTTATGTTTAAATTTAAAAATTAGATACTCGTATTTTTAGGTGTAAAACACAAGATTAACCATTAAATATTGTGTTGGTATAAGTGGGTTTACATATGTACGTGGAAGACTGATTTAACTGCCATTTAATATTTTTATATTTTATGATAAGATTATTAAGAATAAGTATGATTGCAATAAAAAATAGGTTTTTCAAAGTTAATTAAGTATAAATTTCCAGTTACTAAATCGGTAAGCATGAACCTTTACAAGTTATGGTTTTTGAGTTCAATAATATACTTACCAAGTGATTATGTTTTGTATTTCTGACTAATATTTAATAATTATGTAGCTTTGATTCTTTTAATAAGCCATTTGTAGTTGTGATTGTTTCTTTTTATTGTTGGTAACGTTTTTTTTCGGTACCTCCGTTGAATTAGTTGAATCCAAATACTTAACTAAAACAACGTTATCGTTATGGGTTTAAAGCTTAGCGTCGTTTTAACTATGTATCTCTTTGATAAAACCCTACTGAAAAGCTACAATAAAACGCTTATGTGAAAAAGCTAGTCTATAAAAACTTTAAACCACTATAACGACATTGTAGCTAAGGAAAAATGGGAAAAACTCAAATCGATACTGAACTATAATAACGCTAAATGATCTTAACGACTTTTTAGAGTACGAAATAGGAAATTCACGTATAACTCCTACGCTTAAACATCGCTAGGGTATACTTAGCGATATTTTTGTAAAGTATTTAATAGTATAAATTACTCAACATTCCATAGCTAAAACTCCTAAACGCATTTTTCTTATTTTAAAACTATTTAATTAAAATCGAGATATTTGCCATTCGAAAGTAAATAAAATGAGCTATCTTTTGATACCTAAAACTTTTTGATACGACTAATATCACTTAAATAGCATCACTTTAAAAAATCTTCCGCGTTTTTCGTTAATATCTCAAAAGTTGGTTTTGCGGCTTAGCGATGTTTTAGCTATCGGAGGGCAGAGCAGGACTTTCGTTGTTTTGCAGTTGGCTAGGTACATTTTTTTTACCTCTAGGGGGGGGCAGCTGCCCCCTCTGCCCCCCCCCCCTGGCGACGCCCTTGGTAGTCACCCCTTCAGAAATTTTCCCGCCCTTTTTTGACCATATTTCAAAAAGTATTATTTTTACAGACTTCTCTATATTTTTCCTGTAAAATATAGATCCATATCTACAAACACTTCCTACATATCACGTCGATCGCTCTGCAATCTTCGGAGATAGGGGGGGGGGGGGAACGGTCATTTTTAGGGTTTTGCCATCGATTGCAAAACCCTTATGAAATCGCTTTGGGTCTGTTTTGTGTTTTGAATCCTTAAATCCTTAATATCTCAGAAACTACTGCAGCTATTGACTTGAAATTTGAAATAATAATACATTTTGTGCGCCCGCACATATGTATAGAAAAATAAATGAAAAATCAAAATGAAGATTTTCCATACAAATTTTGAAATCGAAATTTTAAATGGAACGTACAAAGTCAAAAGTGGTATCAAATGAAAGGTACACGTTTGTAGATTTCAAAATAGTTTTTGAAATTTTGGTAGGTTTTATAATTTTTAAAATATTTTGAAAAAGGTCAAAAAAATGACCGTTCCCCCTCCTATCTCCGAAGATTGCAGAGCGATCGACGTGATATGTACCAAGTGTTTGTAGATATGGATCTATATTTTACAGGAAAAATATAGAGAAGTCTGTAAAAATAACACTTTTTGAAATAAGGTCAAAAAAGGGCGGGAAAAATTTCTGAAGGGCTGACTACCCCATCGAGTTGGGTATCAAATGAAAGGTATTGGCTTGTACATTCCAGTACAGTTTTTGAAATTTCGATAAGTTTTATACTTTTCGAAATATTTTGAAAAAGGTCAAAAAATTTACCATTCCCCCCCCCCCCTTATCTCCGAAGATTGCAGAGTGATTGATGTAAAATGTAGGTACTAAGCGTTTGTAGATATAGATCTATATTTTACAGGAAAAATATAGAGAAGTCTGTAAATATAATAACTTTTTGAAATATGGTCAAAAAACAAATTTTCATACAATGGGGGCTATTTCATTGAGAGTAATATCAAATCAAAGGTATGGATTTCGACAATTCAGCATTTCGATTTTCAAAACAGGTTTTGAAAATCGTCTAAGTTTCATACTTAGTGAAATAGGTTGAAAAAAACCGAAAAAAAATTGTAGGTACCAACCCACTAATCTCTGTAGTAACTGTAATAGGAGTTCCACAGCGCACCAAAACCGTTGCTCTCAAAATTTTTGAGAAGAGATAGGTATGTATCCTAGATAATCCACACAGTATCATTTACCCACGAGCTAAGCAAAGCTTGTGTTATTGGTATTACTACGATAGCTGTTATACTTAATAAAGTAGGTATAAGTAGCACATTAGATGATTTATTTTTGTGTACCTACCTACTGAAAAGGACTAGAACACCCGAACAAGTAATTCAGATTCAGATTCAGATTCAATAACTTTATTTCTTTAGGCTTACAAAATAAGCACTTAGACAAGTCAAATTTCAAACAGATAAATTATTATAAAAAAGAAATAAATATGTTATTGATTTCTCTTCACTTCAATTTTTTGTCCACTAGTGGAAGAAGTGAAAAAGAAACCACTAGTACATTCATATATAGGTAACTTATGTGTCTAATACAATGTTTTTTTTTTGCCTATCTAAATCTAAGTTTAGTGTGATTTAGATACATGTCAATAATTATTAAAATACATATGGATATGTAACTAAACACAACATTCATTTTCTTACATGCTATTGTCGGTGTGGAATGGAGCGACATCTGGCCAAGCATTAGTATCATTAACGTAATCATCTATAGAGTAAAAGGTTTTCTTAATAAGATTTTGTTTTATATATTGTTTAAATTTACGAATAGGGAGCTCAGTTGCTTCAGATGGAAGCTTATTATAGAAGCGCACACAATTTCCCATAAATGATTTCCCTACCTTATGTAATCTGTATGATGGAATGTGTAATTCTAATTTGTTTTTACTTCTTGTATTTCTAGCGTGAACATCACAGTTTTTCAAAAAGTTATCTCTGTTTTTATGCGTATACATTAAATTTTCATAGATGTATTGCGATATTACTGTCAAGATATTTATTTCTTTAAATAATTCTCTCAAAGAATCGCGTGGCTTTAATTTATAGATCGCACGGATCGCCCTTTTTTGTAGTACAAAGATAGTCTGTATGTCAGCCGCCTGTCCCCATAGCAAAATACTATAGGACATAATACTATGGAAGTAACTGAAATAAACTAACCTAGGTAGCTGTATCTTCGTCGGTAATATATCTAACTGTTCGAACTGCATAGGCAGCTGAACTAAGTCTGCCTGCGAGAGCATCAATATGCGGTCTCCATTGAAGAGAGGAATCAATATGTAGCCCTAAGAAAATGGTAGACTCTACAAGAGGAATGATCTCATCCCTAAGCATAATTTTAGTAGGGAAATCTCTTACATTGGGTAACATAAATTTTATGCATTTGGTTTTTTTAGCATTTAGTAAGAGATTATTGGCGGTGAACCAATCTAGTATTTGTGAAAGAGAACTATTTACATCGTCATAATTATTTTTATTCCTGTCAACTTTAAAAATCAACGAAGTATCATCAGCAAATAAGACTATATCACAAAGATCTTTCGCTAAAAAAGGGAGATCATTTACATATACCTACTAAAAATAGAAATGGTCCTAATATTGATCCTTGCGGAACGCCTAATTCAATCTTTGAACCCCTAGATCTTTCTTTACCAATATCAACTTTTTGAACTCTATCAGATAGATATGATTGCATAAGGTCCAGTGCCTTGTTATTAATACCATAGTGTTTCAATTTCATAATTAGAGTACCATGATCTACACAGTCAAAAGCTTTAGAAAGGTCACAAAATATACCAATAGCATTTTTTGCTTTATCCCAGGCATCGAATATAATATGCTTTATTAGAACTGTACCTGCATCTGTTGTCGATCTACCTTTAGTGAATCCAAATTGATTTTTATGATTAACGTTGAAGTGGCAGGTTAACTGAGTAAGAATTATTTTCTCAAAGATTTTGCTAAAAGCAGGAAGTATTGAAATTGGCCTGTAATTGGCTGGATCAGTGTGGCTACCAGATTTGTAAAGAGGAACAAGTTTGCTATATTTCATGAGATCAGGAAAAACACCTGCGTCAACGCAACTATTGAAAATAAAGGCCAAACAAGGAGCCACTTCCCTGATGATTGAACTTAGTACTTTGGTGGAAATACCCCAGAGATCCTCAGTATTTTTGACGTTGATTAATTTAAACGTTTTAACTACATAATTAGCATTTATATGACTAAAGATAAAGATTTCATTACATTTTACAACAGATGATTCTAACAATTCAACCGCCATTGAAGTAGAGGAGTTTAGAGATCGGGTGACAACTTTTGGGATATCAGAAAAGAAAGCATCAAAAGCATCGGCGATATCTTTTGCATGTAGGTATAAGAATTGAATTATTAATTTTTAACCTTATTTCTCTATTATGTGGCTTTGTTTTACCGGTTTCGTTATTTATTAATCTCCACGTTGCTTTTATTTTATTTGATGAGTTTACTATCTTTTTCATCAAGAATAGGCATTTGGCTGTGTTACAGACTTTTTTAAATGTTTTCGAGTACCTAGTTGGTTACATACTGAAGGAACGCAGGATCATGTAACATAGCTTTCCTATCACTATAAAGGTTATACAGTCTATCCCTACTTCTATAAATGCCGGGAGTGGCCCAATCAGTAAATCCGACCCTGTCTCTCACTGAGCAAGTTTTAAGTTTAAATACTTCATTGTGTTCTTTGCATAAGGCATCAAAAAGTTTGTTAAATAGTTTATTAGGGTTATCAGAGCATGATATATTAGCTACAGCTAGTTCAACTTTGCTTTGAAAATTCTTAATACGGCTCTCTGTGATAGGCCTGTAGGTAAATTTTTCAACATCGTTACTCTCTTTCAAATTATAACAAAATTTAACACTCTGGCCATAGTGGTCTGATTTGAAATGAGTGATTACTGCTTTGTAGATTGGAGATTGACTGCAGTAAATATTATCTAAACAAGTGGCAGATGTTAGGGTTACCCTAGTAGGGTCATTAAAAAGATGTTGTAAGCTAAAGCATTTGAATAAATTGAGCAATCTATCGGCTAGGGGATTTGCTAAAATATCTATGTTAAAATATCAAGTAATCTGAAGATCCTACAAATATTAGTCCCGAGGCAGGAATCAAACCTCCACCTCCTGCGTTGTAAGCCCACCGCGCCAAGAGGTTGTCATATACGTACCTACCTAAGCGACAAAAGTTCAAAACCCTCGGCGCGCGAGTTACACTCGCACTTGTTTTGACCTTTTTCAAAATATTTTAAAAAGTATAAAATCTACCAAAATTTCAAAAACTATTTTGAAATCTACAAACAATTACCTTTCATTTGATATCACTTTCGACTTTGTACGTCCCATTTAAAATTTTGTATGGAAATATTTACCTATTCAAAATTTGTATGGAAAATCTTCATTTTGATTTTTCTATAAATATGTGCGGGCGCACAAAATGTATTATTGTTTCAAATTTCAAGTCAATAGCTGCAGTAGTTTCTGAGATATTAAGGATTTAAAACACAAAACAGACCCAAAGCGATCCCATAATTTTGGGTTTTGCAACCGATGGCAAAACCCTAAAAAGAGGATGGTAATATTTTTAGGGTTCATATATATTTAATAATGTGTTTTTGTTTATCCTTTCAACTTATACGACGATATATTATTTAATGTGTTTATAAATTTCTATTGTATTTGAAAATATTTTTTTAGTTTCCCACATAATCCATATATCCATATCCTATCATAAAAGAATAATAGATTGCGGCCACGGACGGAAAGACTGGTTCCCGACTAAACACAGTACTATTTTGTTCCATACATTTTTAAAATATTACTTTCATTTAAGGAAAAAAGTTGAGATTCTTGAATAAAACCTTACTATAGATATCCTAAAACTCATTGACAACGAAGATGAGATTAGTGAATTAATGTGTTAGTACAGTGTTTTTATTAATAGGGTATAAAAATATCTGACATACAATCATTTGTGCTTTATAGAATAAAGATACACCACAAAAACCTTCATCATTGTCAAGGAAGAGATAATCATCGGTAAAAATAATCGAGAAAAGCATCGGTGTCTTTGAATCGGTTTGGATTTCCCGTCACTAAATTTCGACTGTGACGTCACAGTAGGTATTAATAAGTCGGCACGCTTGGTTTCAATACAAATCGTTATACTTGCGTTATCTATGTAAATATAATATATCTGTGGTCTAATACAATTTTTGTTTTGCCTATCTAAATCTAGTTTAATATGATTTAGATACATGTCAATAGTTATACAAATTGGTACCAAAAACTAAGCACAATATTCAGTTTCTTACATGCTATTATTGTTGGTGTGGAAGTGGAATGGAGCGACATCTGGCCAAGCATTTGTAATCATCTATTAAGTAAAATGCTTTCCGTTTTAAGGTTTTGTTTACGAATAGGGAGCTCAGTTGCTTCAGATGGAAGCTTTTTATAGAAGAGCACGCAATTTCCCATAAATGACTTCCCTACCTTATGTAATCTGTACGATGGATGACTAATTTGTTTTGAAACTACTCTGAAACCATTAGTAGGTAGGTACATAGTGTTATCGCCAGAATTTTTTTCGCGTCTGTCGGCGGGATGCGCGCGGGCCGAC
>CAWVOY010000249.1:0-21786 GCA_963931895.1 Eupithecia pulchellata | reverse complement strand
TCCGTCTTTAGCTACCCATTACAAATATACAAAATATATACAAAATATTTATTCAGAAACTTAAAAAACATTATATAACAGTGTTTGAGAACCCCTTTTAAGTAAAGTATTTTACCTGTGTTAGGGGAAACTCGCTCTGCCGCAAACAATAGAATTTGGAACGTACATTAAGTTCGGCTAGCTGTTATTATTATAAAAGGCTACTTAAAATATAGAGCTTATTATTTACAAAAACAAAGTTAATTTTTATTTATTTTAGCTATTTGGAAAGTGAGCGCGAATGTAATTCTATAGGTGTGCGTGTATGTGTGTGTGTGTGTGTGTGTGTGTGTGTGTGTGTGTGTGTGTGTGTGTGTATATGTGAATCTGTAAAATATAAATATAAAATAATAAAGTTTGTAGAGATACATGAAAATCATAGGAGAGAAGACAGAGGAAAACCTAACATAACCTATCAAACAGTGCTTCCGTTTCGTCATAGCTTAAGTAGAGTAGCCATTTCGTTAGTTTCTTTTTCAGTTCATAGTTACTTAAGCCATGAGTATTCAGTTTTTTGTTAATTAAGTTATATATGTGGGCGGATTGGGATGCATATTGTCGTGCGGCAAAATTAGATCTTACAGTTACAGTCTTAATAATGTTTTTATTTCTTCGCTGTGTTGTTTCACTAGTTATGAATTTTATATGTTTATGGATTTTTAGGACTATGTTTAAGGTATATAATTTTCTAATCGTAAGCAATTCTGATTCCGTATAAAGTAGATAAGTTGGATATCTGTATGGTCTAGAGTACATTACTTTGATAAGAGACCTTTGCGCTCTTTCTACTTCTATAAATTTACTCTTTATGGCTCCCCCCCAAACGGTTATACAGTAGCTTATGACTGATTCTGCTAAAGAAGTATAAATTTGGTTTAGTAAAGGTTTGGAAGCGGAATTTCTTAGACCCTTAAATATCCAAATAAGTTTCCTTACTCTACCCGCCAGTAGTTCTATTTGTGCATGCCATGACAATCGCTGATCAATCATTATGCCCAAGTACTTGGTTGTCTTAACTTTAATGATTTCAGGACAGGGGCATACCAGATCGTTACGATTGCAGGAGTGAATTTTTATACTGTAATCACTGGGGGGCTGTGTGTTATTATACTTTGAAAAAGTCATAAAGTTGGTTTTGGTAATATTAAGGGTGAGAGCATTGTTTTTGAGCCATTCAGATACCAATAAAAGTCCAGCTTCTGCCTTCTGTTTAACATCGTCCCATGATTTACCGGTGAAAACTATGGCAGTATCATCTGCATAAGAGAAGATTTTGGCGTCTCTGAGTTCAAGGCTGAAGAGGTCGTCAATGTAGACGAGAAACAGGGTCGGTCCGAGTACGCTGCCTTGTGGAACACCATAGCAAATGTCCTCGTCTTCACTGACAACCCTACCAATCTTAACCCTTTGTTTTCGCTCTTGGAGGTAGTCAGACAACAAATCTAGGGGCTTACCACGAATACCCTTATTTTCTAGTTTATTAATAAGAACGGGAATAGATACGGTGTCGAACGCTTTCTTCAAATCTAGGAAAACTGCTAGGCATTTCTGTTTGCAATCTACTTGATCAACGATGTGATTGGTTAAAGCAGCGATAGCGTCTTCTGTTGAACGGCCATTCCTAAAACCGTATTGTGAGTTGGAGAGTAAATTAAATTTTTCAAAGTAGGAAAGTAATCTAATGTTAACAAGTTTCTCCAGTATTTTAGAAATTGAGGGAAGAACTGAAATTGGTCTATAATTATTAAGTTCATCTCTATTCCCATTTTTAAAGACCGGAGTTATTATAGCCTTTTTAAGTTGTCTTGGGAATACACCTTTATCAAAACAGAGATTTACTAAATGGCATAAAATTGGTGTAAGAATATCTTTAGCAAGCTTCATAAAACTCGTAGGGATGTTGTCAAGGCCAGGCGCACTTTCAGATTTCAGATTCATTATGACCGTATTCATCTCAATTGGATCTGTTTCTAGTAAGACAAACGAAGAAACCTGTCTAAGTGTTACAAATGGAGAGATAATACTTAGCGACTGGTTAGCCCTGCAGTTAGCAATAGCTTGAGCTAGATCTTTACCAATATTAGCGAAAAACTTGTTTACAAAATTAACTGACTCATTAGGCGATTGTTTTATATCAAGGAGTTGGATATTAGGTGTTTTTGTAGGTTTGTAATGAGTAATAGCGTTTATGGTTTTCCAAAGATTTTTACTATTTTTAGCATTTTTATATAGTTGATCTCTTTCATATTTCCGTTTTAATTTTTTAATTAAATTGTTGCAGAAGTTTCTATACCTCCTATATGTTATACTAAGTATTTTGTCGTTTGGATTATTTCGTAGTTTTTTTTGCATACTATGTATTTCTATTTTTGATACAGCGTAAAATGCCCAGGGTGATCCAAGGTTTAATGAGTTGTTTGCTTCTAGGTACACGAATTATCTTTGTATGCATAGAGAGACTTTGTTGAATAGTATTTATTAATTTATCACATAAATAATTTGGATCGTAATGTTGAAGTAAGTCTGCAAAATTAAATTCTTTTAAATATTGTAATGATTTTTCATATTCTGTATTTGTTTTATATGTTACTAGCGGCCCGCCCCGGCTTCGCACGGGTATTACCTAAACAAAAATTTCAGAAATTATACCCACTAAAACGATGGGTTTCAAAGTTTTCATACGGATCTTTACTTTTTTTAACAGCATTGGGGTTTTTGACATTGACTCGACATTCCAAAACTGACACTGGCCGTAGAGAAAAAGCAAGCACCGTGCGCTATACAACCTCTTTTTCTATTCTGACGCGCCATAATAGAAAAAGAGGTTGAATATACAGCCCACGGTTCAATTATTGAATTTTTCATGCGGATCCCTAACTTTTTGGAAAATATTATATAGCTTATGTTCATCACGGAAAATTAAGGATTCTAATGGTGAAAGAATTTTTTAACTCGGTCCAGTAGTTTCGGAGCCTATTCAATTCAAACAAACAAACAAACAAACAAACAAACAAACAAACATACAAACAAACAAACAATCAAATCTTTCCTCTTTATAATATTAGTATAGATACCAGGGTTGGCATGATTAAAACAAATGGTTTTAAAACACATGTTTAAAACAATGTTTAAAACAGTTTGATTTTAAACCGTGTTTTTTATCACACGTTTAAAAACACAGATTAAAACAAGTTTTAAACATTGTATAAAACGATGAGAAAAAAACAAGCTTTAAAACTACTTTTCATTGCGAATGAATGATATAAAATGAAAGTAATATTTTTTTGATAAGTTATTTATTCAGTCAAACAAAGATCTAAGTACCTACCAAGTACCAGGATTTATATGGGTAATGGGATAAGATAACACGTATTTTTGAAACATGCATTAGATAGTATAGAATATTAAAAATTTCAATTTAAAATCAATCAAAAACAAAATTATAACAAACAAAATTACCTATATTTAATAAACATTATAAAATCAAAATTGTTTGTCATGTCATGTCAGTCAGGAGAGAGAGTAAGACAATATGACAAGATCAAGATAACAATTATTTTTTCTTTTCCTTATTAAGGTATTTAAAAACTGTAACAAGTTTTGCAGCTTTCTCTGTACCCAGTTTATTTCGTACGTCAGAATGAATAAATCCAAATGTTGAAAACAGTCTTTCAATTCCAGCACTTGAAGCTACAGCAGTGTGAAGCTGAGCCACTAAGTTCATTGTTTGACCATTAATTTGTTTTTTTAATGACTGCCACCATTCGAGAGGTCCGACCTGATTTACTACATGATCTTCAAATAGAAAGTTATGAAAGGGATCTGTCATTGCCCTGTATTTAACAACATAGGGCATCGCCTCTTTGTGATAAGCTTCTATAAATAATAAAGCCTCAGAAATATCTTCACTCGTGAGTTTTTCACCCCTGTACTTAGGATGTAGTAAGTTTGCTGCAAAATGAGCTGGAGACATTGCCATTTCATAACGAGCTTTGAACTTCCTTAAATCATCCAATGAATACTCGGTCTCACGCAGTCGTACATTCTCTCCCTCAAACATATTTTTAAGCTCTATCCATGCTTCAGTCACTTCGCCAATACAGCAGGATGTCTTTTGGGAGATGTCAAGTGTAACTGCGATGTTTTCCAGTTTTTTGTAGAGAGCCTGGACTTGTTGCTTCAGCGCCATGTCATTTACTTTCAATGAAATTGACAGATCTATAGCAGTTGAATGATTTAAGCATATATCTGACATTATATGCCAATTTTCTAATAACACTTTTAAGCAGTCAGCCATTGTGTTCCACCGTACCTGTTGTGGTATAACAATTGCTTTTCCACCAGCTTCTTTATATTTGGCAGATGCAAAGTGAGTGTATTTGAAGTACCGCATTATCGACTTAACTTTATCAGTAATATCTTCTGCATTCAAATCCTTTGCTAGAAGGTTTAATATGTGTGATGAACAGCCGTATGTAAGTATATCCTCGTGAGAAGCTAGTTCTTCCTGTTGGGCTAAATCTCGTCTCATACGGCTCATATTTGCTGCGTTGTCTGTCACTACACTTCGCACCGTACATTTGTAAGTTTCACATTGTTTTATTGCCGCAGTAGTAACTTTAACCAAGTAGTCAGCTGTATGGCTTTCGGCTCCTGTGTCTATTGTATCAATTAAATGAGTTGAGTCTGTCAACACATCGGTAACACAGACACAAAATATCGAGTCCTGCCTGACATTACTCCACCCATCAATTGCCAGATTAACAACTTTGTTTTTCAATTCATTTTTTACGGCTTCTTGAGTCGAGTTGTAGACTTCGTCGAGTAGCTTGCTAGCAATTTGTTTGCGGTTTGGAGGTTTATATCCTGGGCGTAAAATTTCTATTAATTTCAGTAACTCTGGGTGTTCTACGTGGTTAAAAGGCGTGTTAGTAGCAAACATATAACGAGATAATTGTAAATCAATTTTCTTCTTATCTTCTTGACTTGTAGCAATAATAAATCTTTTCATTGAAATGTTCACGCTCGCGCTGCTGCTGGTACTGGCATTTTTAGAT
The DNA here is from genome assembly GCA_963931895.1 of Eupithecia pulchellata. Classification (NCBI taxonomy): domain Eukaryota; kingdom Metazoa; phylum Arthropoda; class Insecta; order Lepidoptera; family Geometridae; genus Eupithecia; species Eupithecia pulchellata. The sequence goes on along the minus strand of CAWVOY010000249.1, from coordinate 16,690 downwards.
TGAAGAGTAGTAACAGAAGATGTGGGTGTAGCAGAAGAATTATCTGAAGATCGGGAAGAACCAGCATTACTCAACAACTCCTCCTCCACGTCCCTGTCCGCGTCAAGATTTGCGTCAGTGTTAGAACCGGTGGTGGTGCTACATTGCTGGAAGTGTGCCTCCATTCTTTTCACAAGTCCAACTAGTTCTTTCTTACATTTTCTGCAACGCACCCTATTGGTCTTCAGTGTGGTATTTTCTTGGGGGATCGATGTGAATTGTTCCCAAATTGCATGCTTTTTGCGTCCTGGAGTTGACATTTTTATGAGGTGTTATCAGTCGCAGAATTAATAATGAAATGAAATGTGAGAAAGAAAGGCACTCGTATTTATAGAATTCATATTAAGTAATTCCCCGCCGGTAAAGTCCCGTTAGGAAAGTCCCTAATGGATGGCTGTCGAATGGAATAGTGGTTATTTTATTCCCCTCATTTAAATATAAATATTAGGGATGGGCCTAACTTCGGCATTCTTCCGAAATTCGGTTGAAATGCCGAACATTCGGTATAAGAAAAGAGTGAAATAGTTGCACAATTTTGATTTTAAGATTAATAAAACATAAAAAAAATCAAATCTGTCATACTCACTCATACCTGATTAAATAAATAAGGCTTTTACATAATTTAAAATCATAGTAATTTATTTATTAATCAAGTAACTAACTGTCATTATCAGTTTCCTTTTTCGACATTTCAATCTTAAGTTTTAGAATTAAAAAATCAAATTCAATAAGTTCTTATTAAATTAGGAAGTCTTATGATTTGAATCAAATAAACTTTTTGAAAATTCAATATATTAATTACTTATAGGTATATTTTATTGTTGTTTGTTAGTTGTTACCATATAAGTGCAGAATAAAAACCGAACTTCGGCATTTTTGATTTTTACCGAATGTTCGGCCGAAATTCGTATTCGGTTCAAACCACATTCGGCCCATCACTAATTAATAAATATTGGGGGTGCCCCTATTCATAGAATAGAATTTATAGTTTATAGGTATTTCCCCGCCGGTATAGTCCTGCTAGGAAACATTTAGGGTGAATGTAAATCGTTTAGTAGTGATTAGAGATACGCAACATAAAATAAATGTTTATCCATTGATCGTTTTTTGTCAATATTTATTTTACTATAGAAAATTTGAAAAGTCAAAAGATCTAGTCTGGAAATGAAACATTATAGGTCGAATTAATTTAAAATAATGCCCTAAACTAAAAAGGACAAAAAAAAACAAAAAAAACAAAACAAACACTTGTTTAAAACAATTTGAACTGTTTGTTTTATAAAATTTAAAAAAAACTGTTTTTTTTCCAACCCTGATAGATACAATTAGTCATTTGTATTTTAGATATATTAACTAGAATAGATAGGTGATCCGTAATCGACGTGTTAACTACAGCAATCGTTGCAGAGTTTTTACGTTTATTTAATTTTAAGATAACATGGTCTAAGCATGCGGTTTCTCTTGTTGGAAGATTATGACCAGACAAAAGTCCGTGCATTGATAGTACATTCAGATAGTTTTGTCTGTTATTTTTCTCATAAGTTATTTCTGAGTCTCTAGGTAGAGTATTAATATTTATATCCCCCACTATTATTATGGTTTCATGATTTTTAATCGTTTCTAAATGTTTATTTAAAGATTCGATAAAATTTTCAGCATTTTTGTTTGAAGGTGAGCGGTAAATACATAGAATTATAATATTATGGATAAATACTTGGAGACAAGACGCATGAATTAAATTTATTTCTTTTACTCGGACGTTATGGCATTTTTTTATATATGTTGCAACTCCATCGTTTTGGTTAAGGTGCGAAGTAGTTATAAAAGAGTTATAATCTGTTAAGTTAGGAACATTTTTATGTTCTGATAATCTGCACTCCGTCATAACTATAACATCAAAGTTAATTTTTAGTAAGGTAAGGTTAGACTCTAAGTCGGGAAAATTCTTATATATACTTCTTCTGTTCTGTGTAAATATACTAATATCAGTACGTTTTATAGGAAAACTGGTAGATAAGTCTTCAACCGAGCACTCAAAAGAACGGGCTATTTCGGAACAATCTAGTTCATTTACATTTTTATTCATCATTAAATTCATCATTAAAATTCTTCATAGTAATTACAGTGTTAACAAGATGTATCAGGGTGTATTTCGCATTGTGTAAAAATATAAGTGAATCTGTAGTTTTATAATAAGAACTAGAGGGTATATGTGCCCGAGCTGCAAGCAGCTCGGGGGTTGTGCTTGCCTTTGGCGGCCTTATCGCATTGGAGTTTTTACTTTTCATAACCTAAAACGTCTTTGATTTGATGGAAATCGATATCCATGTGTAAAATCTGCGATAGTAAACTGTCAGCCATCTTGGATTTGAAAATAGACATCTTTTTCGTAATCTACGTGTTTGATTTAGTCGAAAACGATACCCATATATTTGGGTGTTTGGTCACACAGCAAGGCTCGCTTCGCTCGCCTTGCAGTGTGACAGTTGTCGAATTGCGGTTCGCTTCGCTCACCGCAATCCGACCCACCTCTTAAAAGAGAGTGGGGGTCACAGCACGGTTCGCTTCGCTCGCCGTGCTGTTCTCCTTGGTCGCATTGCAGCTCGCTTCGCTCGCCGCAATGCTCCCCGCCTGCTGGAAGAGGGGAGTCACAGCACGGCTCGCTTCGCTCGCCATGCTGTTCCTCTTAGTCGCATTGCAGCTCGCTTCGCTCGCCGCAATGCTCCACGCCTGCTGGAAGAGGGGGGTCACAGCACGGCTCGCTTCGCTCGCCGTGCTGTTCCCCTTGGTCGCATTGCAGCTCGCTTCGCTCGCCGCAATGCTCCCCGCCTGCTGGGAGAGAGTGGTCATGAGGGGTCACAGCACGGCTCGCTTCGCTCGCCGTGCTGTTCCCCGTAGTCGCATTGCAGCTCGCTTCGCTCGCCGCAATGCTCCCCGCCTGCTGGAAGAGGATGGTCGTGGGAGGTGACAGCACGGCTCGCTTCGCTCGCCGTGCTGTTCCCCTTAGTCGCATTGCAGCTCGCTTCGCTCGCCGCAATGCTCCCCGCCTACTGGAACAGAGTGGTCGTGGGGGTCACAGCACGGCTCGCTTCGCTCGCCGTGCTGTTCCCCTTGGTCGCATTGCAGCTCGCTTCGCTCGCCGCAATGCTCCATCCGCTTGCTGGGGGGGTCATGAGGGGGTCGTGGGGGTCACAGCACGGCTCGCTTCGCTCGCCTTGCTGTTCCCCTTAGTCGCATTGCAGCTCGCTTCGCTCGCCGCAATGCTCCCCGCCTACTGGAACAGAGTGGTCGTGGGGGTCACCGCCTGCAGGAAGAGGGGGGTCACAGCACGGCTCGCTTCGCTCGCCATGCTGTTCCTCTTAGTCGCATTGCAGCTCGCTTCGCTCGCCGCAATGCTCCCAGCCTGCTGGAAGAGGATGGTCGTGGGAGGTCACAGCACGGCTCGCTTCGCTCGCCGTGCTGTTCCCCTTTCGCATTGCAGCTCGCTTCGCTCGCCGCTATGCTCCACGCCTGCTGGAAGAGGGGGGTCATGTGGGGGTCGTGGGGGTCACAGCACGGCTCGCTTCGCTCGCCTTGCTGTTCCCCTTAGTCGCATTGCAGCTCGCTTCGCTCGCCGCAATGCTCCACGCCTGCTGGAAGAGGGGGGTCACAGCACAGCTCGCTTCGCTCGCCGTGCTGTTCCCCGTAGTCGCATTGCAGCTCGCTTCGCTCGCCGCAATGCTCCCCGCCTGCTGGAAGAGGATGGTCGTGGTAGGTCACAGCACGGCTCGCTTCGCTCGCCGTGCTGTTCCGCGTAGTCGCATTGCAGCTCGCTTCGCTCGCCGCAATGCTCCACGCCTGCTGGAAGAGGGGGGTCATGAGGGGGTCGTGGGGGTCACAGCACGGCTCGCTTCGCTCGCCTTGCTGTTCCCCTTAGTCGCATTGCAGCTCGCTTCGCTCGCCGCAATGCTCCCCCGCCTCCAGTGAGAGGGGGTTTTTGGGGGGTCGTAGGGGGTCATGGGGGTCACAGCACAGCTCGCTTCGCTCGCCGTGCTGTTCCCCGTAGTCGCATTGCAGCTCGCTTCGCTCGCCGCAATGCTCCACCCAAAAAAAAAAGGTCAAAATTTGGCCAATTTTCGGTTTTTTATTAAAAAAGGGGGTCTGGGGGGTCAAAGGGTTCAAACTTTTTTTGGCGTTTAAAACGACTTTTCCTCCTCTACTTGACTGTGAAAAAAATTTTCTTCTAGGTCGACCCGTTTGGGAGATACAAAAAGGGGGGGTGAAAATGTGGGTGGAGGGGGGGGTGATTTTTTTTATTTTTCAACACGAGAAGAAACCCTCTATACAACCCCGCAGTAATTTTTTTTTTATTTTGACTCTTTTCGGTAGCAACTTCAAAAGGGGGGGGGTCTGGGGGCAAAGAGGGGGAGAAAATTTTACCTGCCTTTAAACCATTTGACCCCCTCTATACAACCCCACAAAAAAGAACATTCAATATGGCTCTGTTTGGGAGCCCCCCTAAAGGGGGGCGAGAAGGGGGGGCAAATTTGGAAAAGTCGGAATTTTCCCTAGGTCCCCCCGACACCTAGTATATGATTCTGTAAAAAAAACCATACCTCCCCCTCCACCATCAAGGAGAACAATTATGTCAGTCAGTCAGTGGTTATTAAGCTTTATATAATATAACTAGAGGGTATATGTGCCCGAGCTGCAAGCAGCTCGGGGGTTGTGCTTCGCCTTAGGCGGCCTTATCGCATTGGAGTTTTTACTTTTCATAACCTAAAACGTCTTTGATTTGATGGAAATCGATATCCATGTGTTAAATCTGCGATAGTAAACTGTCAGCCATCTTGGATTTGAAAATGGACATCTTTTTCGTAATCTACGTGTTTGATTTAGTCGAAAACGATATCCATATTATGTGGGTGTTTGGTCACACAGCAAGGCTCGCTTCGCTCGCCTTGCAGTGTGACAGTTGTCGAATTGCGGTTCGCTTCGCTCACCGCAATCCGACCCTCCTCATGGGGAGTCGTGGGGGTCACAGCACGGCTCGCTTCGCTCGCCGTGCTGTTCCCCTTAATCGCATTGCAGCTCGCTTCGCTCGCCGCAATGCTCCACACCTGCTGGAAGAGGGGGGGTCACAGCACGGCTCGCTTCGCTCGCCGTGCTGTTCCCCGTAGTCGCATTGCAGCTCGCTTCGCTCGCCGCAATGCTCCACGCCTGCTGAAAGAGGGGGGGTCACAGCAAGGCTCGCTTCGCTCGCCTTGCAGTGTGACAGTTGTCGAATTGCGGTTCGCTTCGCTCACCGCAATCCGACCCACCTCATAGGGAGTCGTGGGGGTCACAGCACGGCTCGCTTCGCTCGCCGTGCTGTTCCCCTTAATCGCATTGCAGCTCGCTTCGCTCGCCGCAATGCTCCACACCTGCTGGAAGAGGGGGGGTCACAGCACGGCTCGCTTCGCTCGCCGCAATGCTCCACACCTGCTGGAAGAGGGGGGGTCACAGCACGGCTCGCTTCGCTCGCCGTGCTGTTCCCCGTAGTCGCATTGCAGCTCGCTTCGCTCGCCGCAATGCTCCACGCCTGCTGGAAGAGGGGGGTCATAGCAAGGTCATAGCAAATTGCGGTTCGCTTCGCTCACCGCAATCCGACCCTCCTGATGGGGAGTCGTGGGGGTCACAGCATGGCTCGCTTCGCTCGCCGTGCTGTTCCCCTTAGCCGCATTGCAGCTCGCTTCGCTCGCCGCAATGCTCCCCGCCTGCTGAAAGAGAGTGGTGGTCACAGCACGGCTCGCTTCGCTCACCGTGCTGTTCCCCTTGGTCGCATTGCAGCTCGCTTCGCTCGCCGCAATGCTCCCCGCCTGCTGGGGGGGTCATGGGGGGTCGTGGGGGTCACAGCACGGCTCGCTTCGCTCGCCTTGCTGTTCCCCTTAGTCGCATTGCAGCTCGCTTCGCTCGCCGCAATGCTCCCCCGCCTGATGGGAGAGGGGGTTTTTAGGGGGTCGTGGGGGGTCATGGGGGTCACAGCACAGCTCGCTTCGCTCGCCGTGCTGTTCCCCGTACTCGCATTGCAGCTCGCTTCGCTCGCCGCAATGCTCCCCCGCCTCCTGGGAGAGAGGGTTTTCGGGGGGTCGTAGGGGGTCATGGGGGGTCACAGCACAGCTCGCTTCGCTCGCCGTGCTGTTCCCCGTAGTCGCATTGCAGCTCGCTTCGCTCGCCGCAATGCTCCACCCGAAAAAAAAGGTCAAAATTTGGCCAATTTTCGGTTTTTTACAAAAAAGGGGGGTCTGGGGGGTCAGAGGGGTCAAACTTTTTTTGGCGTTCAAAATGACTTTTTCTCCTCTACATGACTGTGAAAAAATTTTTCTTCTAGGTCGACCCGTTTGGGAGATACAAAAAGGGGGGGTGAAAATGAGCGCGGAGGGGGGGGTGGTTTTTTTTATTTTTCAATACAAGAAGGAACCCTCTATATGACCCCGCAATCCAAATTTTTCTATAACGACTCTTTCCGGTAGCAACTTCAAAAGGGGGGGTCAGGGGGCAAAGGGGGGGGGAAATTTTTACCTGCCTTAAAACCATTTGACCCCCTCTATACAACCCCACAAAAAAGAACATTCAGTATGGCTCTGTTTGGGAGCCCCCCTAAAGGGGGGGGAGAAGGGGGGGCAAATTTGGAAAAGTCGGAATTTTCCCTAGGTCCCCCCGACACCCTCTATACGATTCTGTAAAAAAAACCATACCTCCCCCTCCACCATCAAGGAGAACAATTATGTCAGTCAGTCAGTGAGTGAGTGGTTTTTAAGCTTTATATAATATAACTAGAGGGTATATGTGCCCGAGCTGCAAGCAGCTCGGGGGTTGTGCTTCGCCTTAGGCGGCCTTATCGTCGTAGGAGTTGCTACTTTTCATAACCTAAAATGTCTTTGATTTGATGGAAATCGATATCCATGTGTAACATTTGCGATGGTAAACTGTCAGCCATTTTGGATTTGAAAATGGACATCTTTTTCGTGATCTACGTGTTTGATTTAGTCGAAAACGATACCCATATAAGTAGGTATTGGGTCACACAGCAAGGCTCGCTTCGCTCGCCTTGCAGTGTGACAGTTGTCGAATTGCGGTTCGCTTCGCTCACCGCAATCCGACCCACCTCTTAAAAGAGAGTGGGGGTCACAGCACGGCTCGCTTCGCTCGCCGTGCTTTTCCCCTTAGTCGCATTGCAGCTCGCTTCGCTCGCCGCAATGCTCCACGGCTGCTGGAAGAGGGGGGTCACAGCACGGCTCGCTTCGCTCGCCGTGCTGTTCCCCGTAGTCGGCTCCCCGCCTGCTGGAAGAGGATGGTCGTGGTAGGTCACAGCACGGCTCGCTTCGCTCGCCATGCTGTTCCCCTTAGTCGCATTGCAGCTCGCTTCGCTCGCCGCAATGCTCCCCGCCTACTGGAAGAGGATGGTCGTGGTAGGTCACAGCACGGCTCGCTTCGCTCGCCGTGCTGTTCTATTAGTCGCATTGCAGCTCGCTTCGCTCGCCGCAATGCTCCCTGCCTGCTGGAAGAGGGTGGTGGTCACAGCACGGCTCGCTTCGCTCGCCGTGCTGTTCCCCGTTTAGTTCCCCCTAGTGGCATTGCAGCTCGCTTCGCTCGCCGCAATGCTCCATCCGCTTGCTGGGGGGGGGGGGTCATGAGAGGGTCGTGGGGGTCACAGCACGGCTCGCTTCGCTCGCCTTGCTGTTCCCCTTAGTCGCATTGCAGCTCGCTTCGCTCGCCGCAATGCTCCACGCCTGCTGGAAGAGGGGGGTCACAGCACGGCTCGCTTCGCTCGCCGTGCTGTTCCCCGTAGTCGCATTGCAGCTCGATTCGCTCGCCGCAATGCTCCCCGCCTGCTGGAAGAGGATGGTCGTGGTAGGTCACAGCACGGCTCGCTTCGCTCGCCATGCTGTTCCCCTTAGTCGCATTGCAGCTCGCTTCGCTCGCCGCAATGCTCACCGCCTGCTGGAAGAGAGGGGTCACAGCACGGCTCGCTTCGCTCGCCGTGCTGTTCCCCTTAGTCGCATTGCAGCTCGCTTCGCTCGCCGCAATGCTCCATCCGCTTGCTGGGGGGGTCATGAGGGGGTCGTGGGGGTCACAGCACGGCTTGCTTCGCTCGCCTTGCTGTTCCCCTTAGTCGCATTGCAGCTCGCTTCGCTCGCCGCAATGCTCCCCCGCCTGCTGAGAGAGGGGGTTTTTGGGGGGTCGTGGGGGGTCATGGGGGGTCACAGCACAGCTCGCTTCGCTCGCCGTGCTGTTCCCCGTAGTCGCATTGCAGCTCGCTTCGCTCGCCGCAATGCTCCACCCGAAAAAAAAGGTCAAAATTTGGCCAATTTTCGGTTTTTTATTAAAAAAGGGGGTCTGGGGGATCAAATGGTTCAAACTTTTTTTGGCATTCAAAATGACTTTTTCCCCTCTACATGACTGTGAAAAAATTTTTCTTCTAGGTCAATCCGTTTGGGAGATACAAAAAGGGGGGGTGAAAATGTGGGTGGAGGGGGGGGTGTTTTTTTTTATTTTTCAATACGAGAAGGAACCCTCTATACGGTGCTGCAATCAATTTTTTTCTATTTCGACTCTTTTCGGTAGCAACTTCAAAAGGGGGGTCAGGGGGCAAAGGGGGGGGGGAAATTTTTACCTGCCTTAAAACCATTTGACCCCCTCTATACAACCCCACAAAAAAGAACATTCAGTATGGCTCTGTTTGGGAGCCCCCCTAAAGGGGGGGGAGAAGGGGGGGCAAATTTTGAAAAGTCGGAATTTTCCCTAGGTCCCCCCGATACCCTCTATACGATTCCGTAAAAAAAAACATACCTCCCCCTCCACCATCAAGGAGAACAATTATGTCAATCAGTGAGTGAGTGAGTGGTAATTAAGCTATATATAATATAACTAGAGGGTATATGTGCCCGAGCTGCAAGCAGCTCGGGGGTTGTGCTTCGCCTTAGGCGGCCTTATCGTCGTAGGAGTTGTAACTTTTCATAACCTAAAACGTCTTTGATTTGATGGAAATCGATATCCATGTGTAAAATCTGCGATTGTAAACTGTCAGCCATCTTGGATTTGAAAATGGACATCTTTTTCGTAATCTACGTGTTTGATTTAGTCGAAAACGATACCCATATGTGAGGGTGTTTGGTCACTGTGCTCAATGCTCCCCGCCTGCTGGAAGAGGATGGTCGTGGTAGGTCACAGCACGGCTCGCTTCGCTCGCCGTGCTGTTCCCCGTAGTCGCATTGCAGCTCGCTTCGCTCGCCGCAATGCTCCACGCCTGCTGGAAGAGGGGGATCACAGCAAGGCTCGCTTCGCTCGCCTTGCAGTGTGACAGTTGTCGAATTCTTACGACCACCATTCTTCGACCCACCTCTTAAAAGAGAGTGGGGGTCACAGCACGGGTCGCTTCGCTCGCCGTGCTGTTCCCCTTGGTCGCATTGCAGCTCGCTTCGCTCGCCGCAATGCTCCCCGCCTGCTGGAAGAGGGTGGTGGTCAAAGTGGGGGTCACAGCACGGGTCGCTTCGCTCGCCGTGCTGTTCCCCTTGGTCGCATTGCAGCTCGCTTCGCTCGCCGCAATGCTCCCCGCCTGCTGGAAGAGGGTGGTGGTCAAAGCACGGCTCGCTTCGCTCGCCGTGCTGTTCCCCGTAGTCGCATTGCAGCTCGCTTCGCTCGCCGCAATGCTCCCCGCCTGCTAGAAGAGGATGGTCGTGGTAGGTCACAGCACGGCTCGCTTCGCTCGCCGTGCTGTTCCCCGTAGTCGCATTGCAGCTCGCTTCGCTCGCCGCAATGCTCCACGCCTGCTGGAAGAGGGGGGTCACAGCACGGCTCGCTTCGCTCGCCATGCTGTTCCTATTAGTCGCATTGCAGCTCGCTTCGCTCGCCGCAATGCTCCATCCGCTTGCTGGGGGGGTCATGAGGGGGTCGTGGGGGTCACAGCACGGCTCGCTTCGCTCGCCTTGCTGTTCCCCTTAGTCGCATTGCAGCTCGCTTCGCTCGCCGCAATGCTCCCCCGCCTCCTGTGAGAGGGGGTTATTGGGGGGTCGTAGGGGGTCATGAGGGGTCACAGCACAGCTCGCTTCGCTCGCCGTGCTGTTCCCCGTAGTCGCATTGCAGCTCGCTTCGCTCGCCGCAATGCTCCACGCCTGCTGGAAGAGGGGGGTCACAGCACGGCTCGCTTCGCTCGCCATGCTGTTCCTCTTAGTCGCATTGCAGCTCGCTTCGCTCGCCGCAATGCTCCATCCGCTTGCTGGGGGGGTCATGAGGGGGTCGTGGGGGTCACAGCACGGCTCGCTTCGCTCGCCTTGCTGTTCCCCTTAGTCGCATTGCAGCTCGCTTCGCTCGCCGCAATGCTCCCCCGCCTCCTGTGAGAGGGGGTTATTGGGGGGTCGTAGGGGGTCATGAGGGGTCACAGCACAGCTCGCTTCGCTCGCCGTGCTGTTCCCCGTAGTCGAATTGCAGCTCGCTTCGCTCGCCGCAATGCTCCACGCCTGCTGGAAGAGGGGGGTCACAGCACGGCTCGCTTCGCTCGCCATGCTGTTCCTCTTAGTCGCATTGCAGCTCGCTTCGCTCGCCGCAATGCTCCATCCGCTTGCTGGGGGGGTCATGAGGGGGTCGTGGGGGTCACAGCACGGCTCGCTTCGCTCGCCTTGCTGTTCCCCTTAGTCGCATTGCTCCCCCGCCTCCTGTGAGAGGGGGTTATTGGGGGGTCGTAGGGGGTCATGAGGGGTCACAGCACAGCTCGCTTCGCTCGCCGTGCTGTTCCCCGTAGTCGCATTGCAGCTCGCTTCGCTCGCCGCAATGCTCCCCCGCCTCCTGTGAGAGGGGGTTTTTGGGGGGTCGTAGGGGGTCATGGGGGGTCACAGCACAGCTCGCTTCGCTCGCCGTGCTGTTCCCCGTAGTCGCATTGCAGCTCGCTTCGCTCGCCGCAATGCTCCACCCGAAAAAAAAAGGTCAAAATTTGGCCAATTTTCGGTTTTTTATTAAAAAAGGGGGTCTAGGGGGTCAAAGGGTTCAAACTTTTTTTCGCGTTCAAAATTACTTCTTCTCCTCTACATGACTGTGAAAAAATTTTTCTTCTAGGTCGATCCGTTTGGAAGATACAAAAAGGGGGGGTGAAAATGTGGGTGGAGGGGGGGGTGATTTTTTTTATTTTTCAACACGAGAAGGAACCCTCTATACGGTGCTGCATTCAATTTTTTTCTATTTCGACTCTTTTCGGTAGCAACTTCAAAAGGGGGGGTCAGGGGGCAAAGGGGGGGGGGAAATTTTTACCTGCCTTAAAACCATTTGACCCCCTCTATACAACCCCACAAAAAAGAACATTCAGTATGGCTCTGTTCGGGAGCCCCCCTAAAGGGGGGGGAGAAGGGGGGGCAAATTTTGAAAAGTCGGAATTTTCCCTAGGTCCCCCCGATACCCTCTATACGATTCCGTAAAAAAAAACATACCTCCCCCTCCACCATCAAGGAGAACAATTATGTCAGTCAGTCAGTGAGTGGTAATTAAGCTATATATAATATAACTAGAGGGTATATGTGCCCGAGCTGCAAGCAGCTCGGGGGGAGTGCTTCGCCTTAGGCGGCCTTATCGTCGTAGGAGTTGTTACTTTTCATAACCTAAAACGTCTTTGATTTGATGGAAATCGATAGCCATGTGTAAAATCTGCGATAGTAAACTGTCAGCCATCTTGGATTTGAAAATGGACATCTTTTTCGTAATCTACGTGTTTGATTTAGTCGAAAACGATACCCATATAAGTGGGTGTTAAGTCACACAGCAAGGCTCGCTTCGCTCGCCTTGCAGTGTGACAGTTGTCGAATTGCGGTTCGCTTCGCTCACCGCAATCCGACCCTCCTCATGGGGAGTCGTGAGGGTCACAGCACGGCTCGCTTCGCTCGCCGTGCTGTTCCCCGTAGTCGCATTGCAGCTCGCTTCGCTCGCCGCAATGCTCCACGCCTGCTGGAAGAGTGGTCGTGGGGGGTCACAGCACGGCTCGCTTCGCTCGCCGTGCTGTTCCCCGTAGTCGCATTGCAGCTCGCTTCGCTCGCCGCAATGCTCCATCCGCTTGCTGGGAGTGGGGGTTCGTGGGGGTCACAGCACGGCTCGCTTCGCTCACCGTGCTGTTCCCCTTAGTCGCATTGCAGCTCGCTTCGCTCGCCGCAATGCTCCACGCCTGCTGGAAGAGAGTGGTCGTGGGGGGTCACAGCACGGCTCGCTTCGCTCGCCGTGCTGTTCCCCGTAGTCGCATTGCAGCTCGCTTCGCTCGCCGCAATGCTCCATCCGCTTGCTGGGAGTGGGGGTTCGTGGGGGTCACAGCACGGCTCGCTTCGCTCACCGTGCTGTTCCCCTTAGTCGCATTGCAGCTCGCTTCGCTCGCCGCAATGCTCCATCCGCTTGCTGGGGGATCATGAGGGGGTCGTGGGGGTTACAGCACGGCTCGCTTCGCTCGCCTTGCTGTTCCCCTTAGTCGCATTGCAGCTCGCTTCGCTCGCCGCAATGCTCCACGCCTGCTGGAAGAGGGAGGTCACAGCAAGGCTCGCTTCGCTCGCCTTGCAGTGTAACAGTTGTCGAATTGCGGTTCGCTTCGCTCACCGCAATCCGACCCTCCTCATGGGGAGTTGTGGGGGGTCACAGCACGGCTCGCTTCGCTCGCCGTGCTGTTCCCCTTAGTCGCATTGCAGCTCGCTTCGCTCGCCGCAATGCTCCCCGCCTGCTGGGAGAGAGTGGTCATGAGGGGTCACAGCACGGCTCGCTTCGCTCGCCGTGCTGTTCCCCGTAGTCGCATTGCAGCTCGCTTCGCTCGCCGCAATGCTCCCCGCCTGCTGGAAGAGGATGGTCGTGGGAGGTCACAGCACGGCTCGCTTCGCTCGCCGTGCTGTTCCCCTTAGTCGCATTGCAGCTCGCTTCGCTCGCCGCAATGCTCCCCGCCTACTGGAACAGAGTGGTCGTGGGGGTCACAGCACGGCTCGCTTCGCTCGCCGTGCTGTTCCCCTTGGTCGCATTGCAGCTCGCTTCGCTCACCGCAATGCTCCATCCGCTTGCTGGGGGGGTCATGAGGGGGTCGTGGGGGTCACAGCACGGCTCGCTTCGCTCGCCTTGCTGTTCCCCTTAGTCGCATTGCAGCTCGCTTCGCTCGCCGCAATGCTCCCCGCCTACTGGAACAGAGTGGTCGTGGGGGTCACAGCACGGCTCGCTTCGCTCGCCGTGCTGTTCCCCTTAGTCGCATTGCAGCTCGCTTCGCTCGCCGCAATGCTCCATCCGCTTGCTGGGGGGGTCATGAGGGGGTCGTGGGGGTCACAGCACGGCTCGCTTCGCTCGCCTTGCTGTTCCCCTTAGTCGCATTGCAGCTCGCTTCGCTCGCCGCAATGCTCCCCCGCCTGCTGAGAGAGGGGGTTTTTGGGGGGTCGTGGGGGGTCATGGGGGGTCACAGCACAGCTCGCTTCGCTCGCCGTGCTGTTCCCCGTAGTCGCATTGCAGCTCGCTTCGCTCGCCGCAATGCTCCACCCGAAAAAAAAGGTCAAAATTTGGCCAATTTTCGGTTTTTTATTAAAAAAGGGGGTCTGGGGGGTCAAAGGGTTCAAACTTTTTTGGCATTCAAAATGACTTTTTCCTCTCTACATAACTGTGAAAAATTTTTCTTCTAGGTCGATCCGTTTGGGAGATACAAAAAGGGGGGTGAAAATGGGCATGGAGGGGGGGTGTTTTTTTTTTATTTTTCAACACGAGAAGGAACCCTCTATACGGTGCTGCAATCAATTTTTTTCTATTTCGACTCTTTTCGGTAGCAACTTCAAAAGGGGGGTTCAGGGGGCAAAGGGGGGGGGAAATTTTTACTTGCCTTAAAACCATTTGACCCCCTCTATACAACCCCACAAAAAAGAACATTCAGTATGGCTCCGTTTGGGAGCCCCCCTAAAGGGGGGGAGAAGGGGGGGCAAATTTGGAAAAGTCGGAATTTTCCCTAGGTCCCCCGATACCCTCTATACGATTCTGTAAAAAAAACCATACCTCCCCCTCCACCATCAAGGAGAACAATTATGTCAGTCAGTCAGTGAGTGAGTGGTTTTTAAGCTTTATATAATATAATATACATTTAGAATTACAAAGTGATAGTTTGACTTTTTACAGGGAATACGTGTATTGTAAGTAGGACTTATAGGTTGGTTATTGTATATAGTATGTTGTGTGAATTGTATGTATGTTGTGTGTGTTATGTTAAAATGTGTGTGGTGTTAATAGCGTATGTTATTGTTTGTTTGAATGCGGTGGGTGTTGTGTTTGCGCTCCGTGTATACAAACGACAAATTAATATTATTATTATTTTAGTGTAAAGTAATATAGTTAAACATTTTCCTATCACATAAACTAGTCATGTAGCCTGAAAGAGGCTTTGCACTTGGCTTTCAGTTTTGATTTGGATTACCGGTGTATTATCTGCATGTCTTAAATATATTCTACCGAAAGACGTCCAGCAGTATTTGTACTTTTTAGACTTGGCTAGATCCCGAGCAAGAAAGAAGAGACGTGAGGCCTTTAAAGTCAGTTGCTCCGATACGAAAATAGGCGTTTCTTCATCCTTCTTGAGTCCCAAATGTTTGGCCCGTAGTTTATCCTTATTCCCAGAATTGAAGGATTTTGCTTTTTTCAAAAGATCTGTTTTTATTATGGTGGAGGATAATTCAGCAATTATGGGAGTTCTTGTCTGTCCGTTTCGGTTTTCACGTACTCTATATATGTCCCTGATGTCAGTCTTGCTGATATTACATCGTATCGTTTTACCAAGATGCAGTAACATGTTAGCGAGGTCTTCCTTGTCTTCCGCGGTATGTTTAGGAACATTTTTTATCTCGATGGAAGTTTTTCGGCTGCTCCTCTGCATGTCCTCAAGCCTGTCCTCCATTAGTGTAACGCATTCTTGGTATTTTATTTGCTGCTGTTCAAGCTGCTCAACCTTTTTTGATGAAATGGAGCTTTTTTCCATACAAATTTCAAAATTTGCAGTGAGTGTAGACACCTGTTGTTCCATGTCGGAATGGCATTTTTTGAGGTCCTTAATTTCCTTTTCAGCTCACTCATATCTGATGATATTGCAGTTAATTTTTTGTCCTGTTTTTCTTGGAAAGTAGTAAAAAGGTTTGTTATATGCTCTGTGAGTTCATGTTTAAATGTTGTCAATTTAAACGTTAGTGTCGCATCTAAGTCTAATTCAGGGCTACGTATTTTCTTCAAACGCCGGCGGGTCACTTTGCACGAGTCCGATTCTTGGTCAGTTTCAGGCCGACTTGCGGCGGACTGCTGTTTTCCCTCTCTATCGGTGGACGGCGGGGAGCGTTGCATGTTGATATGAAAATTTCAAGCAGATCAGCATAAGAAATATTCTATTCACGAAGCAAATTTTTTGGGTTTGCTAATTAATTTAGTGTAGGCACTTGTAGTGTGGCGAAGCGTAGCAAAGTATTCCCAAATTTTGACGTGCTCGGTAACTACTCGTTGGTGGAGTGGTAAGTACCTCGGCTGCAGCGCCAGCGGTCCCCAGTTCGAATCCGCTTCCGCGGCTGTCACTTTTTGTGTTTCTTGTAAGTTTATGTGACTTACATTGAAGGGCTCAGCGCGAACAGCGGAGACTCCAGGGTCCACAGGGCGAAGTCCGGGGCACAGCACAACTTATTTAAATTTAAATTTAAAAATTCACTGACACAGACGACACGTCCACTTCGTACTAGAGCCGCGAGGCAAGAGGCAGGTTCTCAAAATTTCAAAGTCCATACTCAATGTATTCCACTGCGCTCCGAGAATTTTTATGTAATGAGATTATTGAATTAATGAATTCCACCGTGCTCTAAAACAATATGAGAAGAGTAATGTATCCAGGATAATACACACAGCATCATTTAGCCACAAGCTAAGAAAAGCTTGTGTTATTGGTACTACTCGTACTACGTATAAATGTTAAAGTAATAAAGTATAGGTATCACATTAGATGATTTATTTTTGTGGACGTAGAAAAGGACTAGAACACCCGAACAAATAATCTGCAGATCTTACAAATATTAGTCCCGGGGCGGGAATCAAACCGCGCCAAGAGGTCGTCAATATACGTACGTACCTATTTGCACCGTAATTGTACACCATAATTGTGTTTTTCGCAGTGAAACAAGACACACTGGTATGGTATGTTACGGACTATATTCACGGACTAAATCGCAGCCTATAAGAGGCCTGCTCTGAGGTGGGTCGCGGACAGGGTCGCTGACGGCTAGTCGGTACTTAACGGAGATCTTAGAAGAGCATTGTGGTCCCTTATGCTTATTGCAAGACAGTTTCTAAATAGGAACGTATTGAATTGCCGATGGACAGGGCGTTTCAGGACTTTAACGCGAATTGGGCGTCTCCGACGTCGGGCGGCGCACTCGTCGGAACGTACCTACAGCGCCTACAAGGGTGTCACCTGTCTGATGAACGAGACGGGCGCCTGCCCCAGGGCCTGCGCGTCTCCGACGTTCGCGTGGATCACTCTTGTGAACGGCTTGCTGGCTCCCTGCAACATTGCCAACAATTAGAATCGCTGGATATTGATTTTAAAGTACCTATAACTGTTCTGTGGTAACCTAGATTGCATTGCCAGAAAATGTACGAAACAAAATGTCAAATGACAGTGATA
>CAWVOY010000248.1:0-32863 GCA_963931895.1 Eupithecia pulchellata | reverse complement strand
TTGACTTGTCTAAGTGCTTATTTTGTAAGCCTAAAGAAAATAAAGTTATTGAATCTGAATCTGAATCTGAATCCCATCGCTCTAATAAATCCTGCCTCAGAAATAAATTTGAATGTTTTAAATAAAACTGAAAATCTAATTCATCAATTTCTTCGCCCGAACCCAAGAATTAAATAAGGAGACGACCGACTATTTATAAATTTGTTAATAATGTTAAGAAGAGGAGTAGTATACAGGGTGTATGTCCTTGTCCTTTATTCTGTCGCAGCATATTCGTGGCGGCCGTCGGAGTCCTAGGGCTCTGCCTCGCCATGTTCTTCATCTTCGCGCCCAAAGAGGAGCCGCCGACGGAGGCGCCCCCCCCGCCCGACGCAGACTACCGCCTCACCTGACCACCGCCTCACCTGACCACCGCCTGCCACACACAATCTACTACGTTTTTATGCTATTGAGGGTTGACAATAAAAAAGTTTCCTCGCTATGCTGAGTCTATCCTTGTATACACGATATTGAACTTCAATTAGTGTCAGGGATGGCAAGTTTGAGTACTCGATAGTGCTACAGAGCTATAGTGGCGATACTAATCTATACTAATTATTGTGAAGAGGAAAGGATTCTAATGGTGAAATAATTTCTCAAATCGGTCCATTGATTTCGGAGCATATTCAATTAAAACAATCTTCCGTGGCGAACATAGGCTATAGAAGATTTAAAAAAAAGTTAGGGTTCCGAAAAATGCTATCCGCTAGTAATTGTATGAATGGCCGAATGGCAAGTTTGCGTTCTTGAAAATGACGAAGTCAGTGGCGAGGTAGGTACCTAATGTGTTTACGCTGAGAGTTGTTAGATTAGGTTGGGGGCTTATTCCATTCTTCCCCGTTGAAGATCCCCGTCAACGGGGAACAATGAACTTTTTGTTCACTCTTCCCCGTTGACGCCGATCCGAGCTTGTAACGGGGAATAACGAACTAAAAAGGTCATTATTCCCCGTTGCGTCAAAAATAAAATACTAATAATTTTAAAAATCATGTTTTTATTTATTTATAAGGATCATATAAAGATCACTTATTGATTATTTTTATAATCATATTAAATTGCCGTCGAAACGATTTACTTAACATTTTAATCAAATCAGATTTTTTCCTATTTCTTTTTTATATTTTTTCAATAAAATCATAGAACTATAAAAAAACATAAGTATTATAAAATAAAATACATATATGTACTTATGTAATCACAGATTTTACGTTTATTAATACCTACAATCACAGTTTAACAGTTAAATCAGTCATAACTAATTAAATCAGTTGTTACAATTATTCATTAAATAGGTAACATTAAAAACATAATATTCCTATATACAGGGTTACTGGTTATTCGACCTATTCCTGCTAGCAGGTTGTGGAGGAGGTTATTTCCGTTGAATTAGACCATAATGTTCTAGAGCGAAAGTCAACCGTTTCTGAGAAAAAAAATATTGAAGTTTTTCATCAATAAATAGAGGATAGGGGGTTAAAAAAATATTTAAAAAAAAAACAATCGGTTATAATCAAATATTTATTTATGTTTTATTAAGAAGACAAAACATGCGTTCTTTTAAAACACAAAACTACATATGTATCTCACCATTAGGAAATACTAGACAGAAACATAATGAATGTTCAATATTTTCTTTTAATTAGGTCCAAAAGAATGGCATTTAAAAAAAAATATGCTAATACATTTGGCGTGCAGATTATTTTAAAAACATGTCCATTCTTTCAGCTTTTTAGAAACGTATGTAAACTTGGGATCGGTTGTAGGGCTTAAGGTAAAAACGCATATCAAATGGTCCAGGTATCGAATTACGCAAGCATTTGAAAAATTGTTTATGTATGAACATAAACAATGAATTCTAGGAATCGTTCTAGGTACCTGCTAACTATCGAGAATGTCAAGTTAGAATGCTTTTAGTCAGTCATTTCGTACTGTTTGTTTGTAATAATAGGACGTTATTTCACGTCTGCTCTATGTTCCTATGGATACATCGAGAAGTAGCTCATTCAAATAATTTCTGAAAAAAAATCATAGGTTTCGTAAATTGAGATAAATTAAAGGTTAGGTTAGGTTTTTTTTTTTTCCTGTCCGGGAGCTAAGTCCCGGCCCGCGAGCTATCCTACCCCCTGGCTTTACCAGGGACTTTGTTTTCAGCTACCTTTCATACCAGTTCTCACTTTTGTGCCTCTCGTACTACCATGCCTCATACATTGTCTTTCTAACATACATCTTTCATTTTCTCATTTAATTTCCTGCCTATTTGTGGGAATTCAAATAAAGGGTTTTCTTTATTTTTAAAACAATAACTATTCTACATAAGTTTCTTAATACTATGTTGCTTATTAAACTATTTTACATCTTTCTATTTCCTAAGTTACTAACTTATCTATTTCTTTTTATTACCTTACTCGCTACATTGTTACAATATTCCAAAAACTTATCTTTCATATTCTTATTTTCTACTATTTGCCATACATTTTCTTCTATTATATTAGTATCTAAATCTTGCTCTATATCATACCTTTCTTTACCAAAGACAGGACATTCTAATATGATATGTTTTACTGTTTCAGGTTTTCCCGGCTCGCAGATACATGATGGGTTCTCCTTACACTTGAAGCGATTCAAATATGCGGAAAACCCACCATGTCCCGTCATCACCTGTGTTAGAGTGCTGTTCATTTTCAAATGCCTGATTATACCATAGGCCTTTACTGCGTCTGGGAAGAAAAGCTTTGTAGTCGCTGCGGTTTCGCCATTCTTGTACCTTTTGTTCCATACCTCAAGCGACTCCAAACGGATTTGTCGCTTGACGTAGGAAACAGGGCACAAATCATAGTCAGGTTTTGACTTGAGCTTAAGCGCGGCCTCTTTAGCGAGCTCGTTGGCTCTTTCATTTCCTTCTAGACCAGCGTGAGCCTTAATCCAGAAGAGTGCAACACGTTTGTTCTTACGCTTGCACTCCTCTAGATTGCGGCGGATTTCGACAACTAGAGGATGGAGAGAGCGGTTGTTTACGACGGCTTCTAGTGAGGACCTCGAGTCACTGTAGACTCCGAAGCTGTCTTCTAGGTGCTTTATAATTTCCCTTGTACTCTTACATATAGCCAACAGTTCCGCTTGAAAGACCGTGCAGTGCGACGACAGCTTCAATTTCTGGCTCTTGGTTTCGACCTCATTGCTCCAAAAAGACAATGAGGCCCCAACCTTGCCATCAATTTTGCTGCCGTCTGTGTATATTCTTACCGCTTGCGTATTGTTACTTTCTACCTCTTCGCGGTCTTCCAAGCACATGAACTGCAGGTCTAGTCGGTTTGCTGGGTGGGAAATGTCTGCGAATCTGGTCATTCGCTCCACCTCTCCATCTCTGGTCATTGGCTGACCAACGCCCCTCTTTACCTCCCACCCAGCAAACCGACTAGACCTGCAGTTCATGTGCTTGGAAGACCGCGAAGAGGTAGAAAGTAACAATACGCAAGCGGTAAGAATATACACAGACGGCAGCAAAATTGATGGCAAGGTTGGGGCCTCATTTTAGGTTAGGTTAGGTTAGGTTAGGTTAGGTTAGGTTAGGTTAGGTTAGGTTAGGTTAGGTTAGGTTAGGTTAGGTTAGGTTAGGTTTTTTTTTTTTCCTGTCCGGGAGCTAAGTCCCGGCCCGCGAGCTATCCTACCCCCTGGCTTTACCAGGGACTTTGTTTTCAGCTACCTTTCATACCAGTTCTCACTTTTGTGCCTCTCGTACTACCATGCCTCATACATTGTCTTTCTAACATACATCTTTCATTTTCTCATTTAATTTCCTGCCTATTTGTGGGAATTCAAATAAAGGGTTTTCTTTATTTTTAAAACAATAACTATTCTACATAAGTTTCTTAATACTATGTTGCTTATTAAACTATTTTACATCTTTCTATTTCCTAAGTTACTAACTTATCTATTTCTTTTTATTACCTTACTCGCTACATTGTTACAATATTCCAAAAACTTATCTTTCATATTCTTATTTTCTACTATTTGCCATACATTTTCTTCTATTATATTAGTATCTATATCTTGCTCTATATCATACCTTTCTTTACCAAAGACAGGACATTCTAATATGATATGTTTTACTGTTTCAGGTTTTCCCGGCTCGCAGATACATGATGGGTTCTCCTTACACTTGAAGCGATTCAAATATGCGGAAAACCCACCATGTCCCGTCATCACCTGTGTTAGAGTGCTGTTCATTTTCAAATGCCTGATTATACCATAGGCCTTTACTGCGTCTGGGAAGAAAAGCTTTGTAGTCGCTGCGGTTTCGCCATTCTTGTACCTTTTGTTCCATACCTCAAGCGACTCCAAACGGATTTGTCGCTTGACGTAGGAAACAGGGCACAAATCATAGTCAGGTTTTGACTTGAGCTTAAGCGCGGCCTCTTTAGCGAGCTCGTTGGCTCTTTCATTTCCTTCTAGACCAGCGTGAGCCTTAATCCAGAAGAGTGCAACACGTTTGTTCTTACGCTTGCACTCCTCTAGATTGCGGCGGATTTCGACAACTAGAGGATGGAGAGAGCGGTTGTTTACGACGGCTTCTAGTGAGGACCTCGAGTCACTGTAGACTCCGAAGCTGTCTTCTAGGTGCTTTATAATTTCCCTTGTACTCTTACATATAGCCAACAGTTCCGCTTGAAAGACCGTGCAGTGCGACGACAGCTTCAATTTCTGGCTCTTGGTTTCGACCTCATTGCTCCAAAAAGACAATGAGGCCCCAACCTTGCCATCAATTTTGCTGCCGTCTGTGTATATTCTTACCGCTTGCGTATTGTTACTTTCTACCTCTTCGCGGTCTTCCAAGCACATGAACTGCAGGTCTAGTCGGTTTGCTGGGTGGGAAATGTCTGCGAATCTGGTCATTCGCTCCACCTCTCCATCTCTGGTCATTGGCTGACCAACGCCCCTCTTTACCTCCCACCCAGCAAACCGACTAGACCTGCAGTTCATGTGCTTGGAAGACCGCGAAGAGGTAGAAAGTAACAATACGCAAGCGGTAAGAATATACACAGACGGCAGCAAAATTGATGGCAAGGTTGGGGCCTCATTTTAGGTTAGGTTAGGTTAGGTTAGGTTAGGTTAGGTTAGGTTAGGTTAGGTTAGGTTAGGTTAGGTTAGGTTAGGTTAGGTTAGGTTAGGTTAGGTTAGGTTGTTAGGTTAGGTTAGGTTAGGTTAGGTTAGGTTAGGTTAGGTTAGGTTAGGTTAGGTTAGGTTAGGTTAGGTTAGGTTAGGTTAGGTTAGGTTAGGTTAGGTTAGGTTAGGTTAGGTTAGGTTAGGTTAGGTTAGGTTAGGTTAGGTTAGGTTAGGTTAGGTTAGGTTAGGTTAGGTTAGGTTAGGTTAGGTTAGGTTAGGTTAGGTTAGGTTAGGTTAGGTTAGGTTAGGTTAGGTTAGGTTAGGTTAGGTTAGGTTAGGTTAGGTTAGGTTAGGTTAGGTTAGGTTAGGTTAGGTTAGGTTAGGTTAGGTTAGGTTAGGTTAGGTTAGGTTAGGTTAGGTTAGGTTAGGTTAGGTTAGGTTAGGTTAGGTTAGGTTAGGTTAGGTTAGGTTAGGTTAGGTTAGGTTAGGTTAGGTTAGGTTAGGTTAGGTTAGGTTAGGTTAGGTTAGGTTAGGTTAGGTTAGGTTAGGTTAGGTTAGGTTAGGTTAGGTTAGGTTAGGTTAGGTTTTTTTTTTTTTTTTTTTAATATTTATTATTTATTGATAATAATTGTGTTAGGGGTTCGGCGCTACTGGAATACACCGTTCCCCTAACTATTAACATTTGGTTTGTGCCAATAAATACATAAGTTTGTTATAATTTTGTTACATTTGCGTATTTTTACATTATATTATATATCTTATATATTTAATCGCATAATTGTGCAATAATGTTACATTACCTTATATTTAATTAGATATAATTATAATAACTGTGATAAATTAAAATAACTATGGGTGCGACTTTAATCAAAGACATGAGCGGAACAAACCGTACAGATCGTGCTGTTAAGTTTGCATCATGTGGACTGTGCCGTACGATTTGCACATCCTGCACCGTACTGTACTGATTGATTGACTGTGCTGCACAAACCGCATTCGCATTTCTAACTGCAGCTCCATCTTCTATTATGATTTTTTAATCCGTACTACAACAGCAATGAATGCAAGTGCAGACAGAGACTTGGAAAGAACAAACTGTACAGATTGTACAGCTTGCACCGCGTGTATTGTACTGTTCGGATTGTACGATTTGTACAGTCTGCGCCGCACTGTGCTGATTATGCTACATAGGTTGTGCTTTTTAGATTTATCGTACTTATTATTTATACATTACATTACTGTGACTTATTTTATTTGACTTACTTTTTTTTATTGCTTACATAATGAATTGTACAGATTGTGCTGCACAGTCCGTACTGCGTGAATTGTACTGTACGGACTGTACAGCACGTACTGGACTGTGTTGATTTTGCTGTACAGGTTGTAGTTTCAACTACTATATTTACAATTACCTATTTTACTTGGATAAATAGTACGATTATTTATTTACAGTAACTTATATCATATGAGTCATTATTCTATTTTGAATTAGTGTCTTTATTATTTACAGCACAATCTGTACGGATTGTGCCGCTTAGTTTGTTCTGCGCGATTTGTACTGTACTGATTGTACGGATTGTACGAACTGTACAGTTTGTACTGCACTTGTGCAAACTGTGCTGTTACTTATCAGCTAGGTACATATATTTATTTATTTACATTGTATTATATTTGCATTACTTATATAAATTGTTTTTAGTTTATATTACTTACAGTACAAATTGTATGTATAGGAGGAAGCTCAGACATTGTCAGATAAACCAAAATATTCGTTTCAATAAGTTTGTTTAATAATCAGATTTTCATTAATTGTTTTATCTATCGGCTATAATATAAGCTAGGTATCAGCTAGAATAACTCTAGGGCACTACGATAGCATGTGCACTGAGCGAGCGCCGAAGCGAGAATGCCCTCTTGCCGCAGAGCGCGCGCTTTATATACGCGCGCTCGGCGTAAACAAGCCGGGACCGGTTTTCAAGCGGCCACTCACTTAAGGCTAACTACACTAATGAGGTAAAAATGCGGGCCGGGGCAGGTATTGTTCGCTCGCTCGGTCGGTGCACGTGCTTTACAAAGTCGAACCAAGACGTGGCGCCGTCACGGCCATGCTGACATGCGAACGTCCTCGTTCGCGTAGGCTTACAGGTCATCATCTGAGGAGAAGAAATCAACGTTATTGTTCGTTCATCCTGACAATATAAATCTTAGGTTTAGTGATAGTCTACTGATAGAGACAATTCTCTAGGCCGAAATCACAGTACTAAACTGGGCTCAATTTATGCTAGTCTGGACAAAACTGTCTCTGTAGCGCAACTTAGAATCCCTTCAGTATAAAACCAACCTGAAGTTATACGACTCTTTTTTTTTTCGCCTCTTTCTTTCTTTTTTTTTTTTTCGTTTAACTCCCTTCAGTTTTAAACTGGCCTGGATTTCAGCGACTTTTTTTTTTCGCCTTTATTTGAATCTCATCAGCGGCGACTTTTCTTTTTCGCCTTAATTTGAATCTTCTCTGCACACAACTGGCTTTGACATGGGCGACAATTTTTTTTTCGCTTTTCATTTTTTTTTTTTTTAATTCTTATTTTATTTTTTTTTATTATTATTTTTTTTTACCTAACCCTACTATACTACTGTAACCCTATTAGGTTATCGCTTTAAATACCTATTCGTCGTCACTGACCACTGAGTTCTATTACTACTTACATCAATTATAAACACCCATACAACTTACAATTATAATCGATATAGTCTAGGCTGATAATCAGAAACTTATATTGCATTTTCTTGATGTACATGTGCGTGTGCTACAATTTCAATAGGTTCTTGATCTAAAGAGTCTGAGGAGCTATAACGTGACCGGCGATGATTTGAAGAAATGCTGCTGGCTGATAAGGTATGAGATTCTGCTGAAATAGTGCTGCTATTAAGCGACGCTGTTTCTGTATCACTACCTACACATATTGTCTGGTCGTGGTCAGTTTCATGAATAAGTTCATAGGGCGCCGTCACGTCGTCATCACTGTAATTTGCTGCTATTTCGATTAAACCAGATTGACCCCGAGGTACTTCCCTTAAATTTTCATGAGATACCTTGTATACCCTGTTAGTTCCACTAATATGCCTTAACTCGTAGCGATCATTTTCTAAAACTGCAGTGATTTTGAAAGGGCCTTTATATTTGCGATCTAGTTTAGTTTGGTGTCTCTCTTCACTTTTAACAAAAACGAAATCACCTACGGAAAAAGGTCGTACTTTTGCCTTCCCTTTGTTAAAGCGGATGGTATCAGATTGAGATAGTTTCTGAATGTTACTGGATGCATTTGATCGAGCAGTTTCAAGGTCTAGCCTATCAGTGTCGTCTGAATGTGGAGTAATTTTTGATAGTTCTAATGAATTACCCTGAATCCCAAACATTAGTTGGATAGGAGTGAAACCTGTGACCCTGCAACGCGTGCTGTTTAAAGCCAATTGAATGTCTCCTAATTGGTCCTGCCATAGGGAGTCTGTATCACATTCAACAATTGTAAGCATGCTCTTTAGGGTTCGCATGACACGTTCTACTTGTCCGTTGGCTCGACTAGTTCCCGTGGCAATTAGATGAAGTTCTATATTGTGATCCTTACAGAAAGTTTTGAAATCTAGGTTATCATAAGAACGTCCTCGGTCAGCAATAATTCGTTTTGGGGTACCAAATAAGTAAACGGATTTTTTCAATGCTTTAACAGCATCTGAAGAGTTTAGAGTTAAAGAATGTTCCAGAATGACAAACTTTGTAAAGGCGTCTATAATTACTGAACAATATTCTTTTCTTTCGCTTTTACCACTGAGTTTTCCCGTCAAATCTAGGTGAATAGTATGCCATGGAATGGCTAACTTTGGGATTGGGTGCAAACGCACTTGTTGGGCTCCTGAAGGTCCTTTTGAGGCTTTGCAAATGACACAAGAGTCTACAAACTTTTTCACGAATTTAGACATGTTTTGAAACCAATACAGTTCGTACAGTTTATCTAGAGTTTTCTCATAACCAAGGTGTTTTATATCAGTGTGGACATGATTAATGACAGACCAAATTAAAGATCTTGGTAAAATAGGTAACCATTTTGTAGTTTTTGCTCTTTCAATTTTGCGGTATAGGATGCCTTGTCGTATGTCGTAAGTATGCGATACTTCAGTTGGTAATTCGTTTGACCGTAACTTAGTTATAATATCTGATATATCAGGATCACGTAATTGTTCTACTGATAACCATCCCTGTTCTAACTCGGAGAGATTCACAATTTTAACTTTAGGTGCAGATTGTTTTTGCTTCTCTAATTCTATTGGATTACGAGACAGAAAATCCGCGTGTGCCATAGCTTTTCCTTCTTTGTAAACAATGTTGAAGTCATAAGATTGTAATATAGCCCACCATCTATGGACCCGAGGTGTTAAGTCCCGTTTAGAATGAGAAGCTTTTAAAGCATTACAATCCGTGAAGACTGTGAATCTACGTCCGTGCAGATAATGACGAAAATGTTCTACAGCTTTAACTACCGCTAAAGTTTCTAACTCGTAAGAGTGATAGCGACTCTCTGCCTCAGTGGTTTTATGGCTGAAATAGGCGATAACGTGGGGAAGGTGGTTTTCCTTTTGAATAAGAACAGCTCCATATCCGTCACTACTGGCATCGGTATGAAGTTCGATAGATAAGTCTGGTTTAAAAATTGTTAAAACTGGCTCTGATACAAGAATTTTAATAATCTCTTTGTGAATTTTGTCATGTTCACTAGTCCAGGTAATTTTACCTTTTCCAACTGAGGTCAATGGGTATAAGGGTTTCATCAATTTTGAGAAGTTTGGAATAAACTGCCGAAAGTACGTAGCTAAACCGATAAATTGTCGGACTTGTGTCGCAGTCTTTGGTGTTGGAACATTTTTTAATGCTTCGATTTTTCGAGGGTTTGGTCTTATTTGACCTGCAGATATTACAAAGCCTAAATACTCAATTTTCTTTTTCATGAAAGAACATTTCTTGAAGTTAAATGTGAATCCAGCTTTAGAGAGGGTATCTAGCAACTTATCAAGACTTGACAACCCTTCTTCGATAGTTTCTGATGCAGAAAGCACATCATCCATATAAACTGTAATCCTGTTGTCTTTAAGAGGCTTAAGGGCTGAATTTATAGCCCTTTGAAAAACCTGAGGAGCATTGCGGAGGCCAAATGGCATAGATAACCATTCATATTGAGATGTCGGCGTAACGAAAGCGGTTTTAGGGATAGAATCTTTATGAACTCGTATCTGATGAAACCCAGAAGCCATATCTATCGAGGAAAAATAGTGAGCACCATGTAATTTATCAATCTGATCATTAATAAGTGGCAAGGGATAGCTATCTGGTTGCGTGTTACTATTAAGCTCTCTATAATCTACACACATTCTATCAGTTCCATCTTTCTTTTTTACCAATAGGATCGGGCTGGAGTACGGAGAGTTACTCTCTCGAATTATATTTGCATCTAGTAATTCCTGAATTTTACTATTTACAGTATCTAATTCAGCAGGGGACAACCTATATGGACGCCTATGAACAGTCTTATTAGGGTCTATCAAGTTAATTTGACACTCTCCAGTCGTAACTCGAGAGATTGGAAGATTTTGAGCAAAGTTTCCCGAATATTTGGTTAGTATTTCGATTAACAGTTCTTTATCTCTACCCGTAAGGTCAGTGTCAATTGGATACAGTTATGCATAGTTAGTCCAAGCGCCAAATTTCATTTTTGGATTTTTTTGCATTTTTGTAATTACTAGGGCATAATTTAGCCATAGGAAAAACACTCTTGCAGCTAGCTTCACTCTAAGTGGTATTTTTTGATACCCAGTCCAAGCGCCTTCTATAGCAAACGATATATTTTGATACGCAAAACAAGCCCATAAACCAGT
Organism: Eupithecia pulchellata; assembly: GCA_963931895.1. Classification (NCBI taxonomy): domain Eukaryota; kingdom Metazoa; phylum Arthropoda; class Insecta; order Lepidoptera; family Geometridae; genus Eupithecia; species Eupithecia pulchellata. Next base: position 21,799 of record CAWVOY010000248.1, on the reverse strand, counting down.
TTAAAACTAACAACCAAATTACGTTATAGGAAAACACATTTCCATTTATACATTACAAGCCCAAACGACGTAGTGTTATGCATCAGTAGTCCACGCGACAGTTGTTTGTTACTTGGACTGGTTTTGCAAAACAATAAACATTAGTTTGATTCCTAACGCAAACCAATAATCTCACACATTTGTCGCATAGACTGCTGATGCATAACAATAATTGTTTTAAATGCTTAATCAGCAATAATGGGTATCTTAGGTTTTTTTTTTATTTACATGTCATCATCATCATCATCATCATCAGCCCATATTAGTCCACTGCTGGACATAGGCCTCCCATAATGAGCGCCATAGCACCCTGTCTTCGGCTTGTCGCTTCCAGCATCTGCCAGCAGTCTTTCGCAGATCGTCATCCCACCTGGCCGGAGGGCGTCCTACACTACGTTTACTGAGTCGCGGTCTCCACTCAAGAACACGTTTACCCCAGCGGTTATCGGTTCTTCGCGATATATGGCCGGCCCACTGCCACTTCAGTTTGCTAATTCTCTGAGCTATGTCGATGACTTTAGTTCTCTGTCGGATGTATTCGTTACGAATCCTATCCTTCAGAGAAACTCCGAGCATAGCTCTTTCCATAGCTCGCTGAGCGACTTTGAACTGGTGGACCAACCCTATCCTGAGTGTCCACGTCTCAGCTCCGTAGGTCATAACTGGTAGGACGCACTGGTTTAAAACTTTCGTTTTCAAACATTGCGGTATGGATGACGAGAAGACTCGACGTAGTTTTCCGAACGCTGCCCAGCCTAGCTGGATCCTCCTCTAGGCTTCCTTCTCGAAATTGTTTTTACTGCAAAATCTGCCCGAGGTAAGTGTACTCAGAAACAATTTCGAGAAGGTGGCCATGTACGATCACCGGTCTTGGACCAATGTGGCCATTGATCATGACTTTGGTTTTATCGAAGTTCATGCCAAGACCGATACATCGGGAGGCTGAAGCTAGACTGTCCAGCATCCGGTTCAGCTCCTCTAGTGACTCCGCCATTAAGACTATGTCATCAGCGAATCGCAGGTGTGAGATGTAGTCGCCGTTTATGTTGATGCCCTTGTCTTTCCAGTCCAGCGTCTTAAATATATCTTCCAACGCGCTCTTGAACAGTTTCGGGGATATGACATGCCCCTGCCTCACTCCTCTGCGCAGTTGGATTGGTTTAGTCTGCTGGTCCTGTACTCGGACACTCATAGTGGCGGCTTCGTAAAGACATCTCAGCACCTCGATATAACGATAGTCTACTTGGCATCGCTGTAAGGATTGTAGAACAGCCCAGGTTTCAACGGAGTCAAAGGCCTTCTCATAGTCCACAAAAGCCAGACACAGGGGCTGATTATACTCTTCGGACTTCTGTATAATCTGCCTCACTGTGTGAATGTGTTCTATGGTACCATATCCTCCGCGAAACCCAGCCTGCTCCGGTGGCTGAATGGGAGCGAGATGGGTTTATAATTTTTAAGAAGGGTTTTATCTCCCTTCTTAAAAAAGAGCACCACCAAACTCCCACTCCACGCCTTTGGAGTTCTCCCACTGTGAAGGACGGTGTTGAAGAGGAGCTGTAACTCCTGTATAATAGGGTATAGCTTTCAAAAGCTCTGATGTTATTCCGTCCTCACCGGGGGCTTTTCCATTTTTAAGCTGCCTCAGAGCTAACACGACCTCGTCTTGACTGATGTATGGCAGTTCGTCGGTATAGTGGCGTATCAAGGTGGCTCTAGAATCGTGGTCGTCTCGTTGGGAACGGGGAGCATGTGCAGCGTATAGACGGCCATAAAAGTCCTCTATCTCGGCCGAGATCTCCGGCTTCGACAATACGGTCGTACCATCTTCGCAATTCGCTTGTTCAGGTCTGACCTATCTGACGAAGTCACTTGGGTGGTTTCACGTCTTTTTGTCATCAGCCCAAGAGTCTCATCCGAGAGTTTGGACTTCTTACACTTCTTACTTATGCCCTCGTCCCTCAGCGTTTCTACCAGATTGTGTAGGGTCTCGTCAGCGTCATCAGTGGGTTCCAAGGCTGTCGATCACTGAGACATCTCTGAATATATGCTTGCTATCCGTCATGATGAAGTCGATCTCATTTTTTGTCACAGAATCGGGAATCCGCCACGTTTACACGTGCTATCAACAATCTATTCTTTCGAATTGAATTACGCATCAGGAGTCCAAACGACATAAATGTCGCTTGGACTCATTTTGTAAAATGAAAACATCATATTTTTCGAGAGTCCAAGTGCATTTTTAGCTATATCTTCCAAAATATAAACTTATTTTATGTTTTTTTTATGTAGAATGTTAAATTACAAATAGAAGCTTCGATGCACATAGATTTACTTTCAGACGACACAGATACAAATCTTCTGCGAATAAAAACGCGTTTATGTAATTTCTCAAAAAACTGAAAATGGCGCTTGGACTAACTATGCATAACTGCATCCAATTGAACTTAAGTCAAATGGTTCTTTAGATTGTGAGCAGGTGTTTGAAACTCTGGTTTTAGAAAAAGTTATGCTTTCATTAGATATGTGAACCGAAAGTCCTTCCTCTAAAATATCCCTACCCAACAAAACATCTTCATTGAGGCACGCATCTGGTAATATGTGATAGGTCACAATGAGAGAAATGCCCTGTACCTGGGTTTGACATTTGATTTGTGATGTGCAGACAACGTTTTTCTGTCCTACTCCCTTCAATATAACTTGTTCATGAAACTTTTCACCTCGAATCAGATTACAATTGCCCTGTCTTATTAAACTACATTCAGATCCAGAATCAAATATAAAAGGTAACTTAATTTCACTTATCTGTAACACACCTCGGGCGGCCTTGGAGCACAAGTTCACTTGCTTGCTGCTGGTGCTGGTACTCGGCTTGGCATCTTCTTTCTTCGTCCAGCGCTTGGGGCAGCCCGATGCGACGTGTGAAGGATCACCGCAGATGTAGCACTTCACTGATGATAGATGTGGTAGTGGTTTTGCTGGAACAGAGGGTCCTTTAAAAGTAGCTCGCTGTTTATCCTTACATTCGTAGATTCTGTGTCCAAACCTGCCGCAGAAATTACAGTTTCCACGAAAAGGGACAGCTGTACGAGGTTTTTTAGCATCAGTTTCATTAATGGATGGTTCGTCTGTCTTGCGTTTCAAAGAGAAGCCACGGAGGGTGCGAAAGAGTTGACTTTTGTCGTTAATGACGACGGAGTTCAGTTCTCGACGGATTTTATCATCACACTGAGATAGGACAGAAATGGCGAAACCGACTATCACGTTTTCTGCCAGGTTAGCTTCTGGGATTTTTTCTATGAGATGCCATAATCGCATTCCTGCTTCAGACGGAGATTCTTTGCCTTCTATTTGGAACTTAATAATCAGGTCAAAATGATCTTGCATCATCATAGGCTTGGAGAACTTTGATAATAATAACCCTTTGATTGTATCCCAGGAAATATTTTCAGGCTGGATTTGCGTAAGACACATAGCAGCACGACCCTTCAGAGAGTGGGTGAGAGTACAAATAAGATCTACACCTTCGAGTTTCTTTTTAGTAATTATCATTTCGCTTAAGGCACACCAACTGGCTACGTCGGATTCTGGTACGTCAGGGTCAAAAGGGACTAAAATGGTGCGAGCGTTTGGTGCAACTGGATGGGAAGCCATACTATCGGCAATTTTCTGAAGAATTGCTTCGATACCAGATGAGAACATCGTCGTAAAATTATTAACCACGTCAGGTGAAGATTGTGGGGGCAGATCCGATACTTCTGATATAGGAGGAAGCTCAGACATTGTCAGATAAACCAAAATATTCGTTTCAATAAGTTTGTTTAATAATCAGATTTTCATTAATTGTTTTATCTATCGGCTATAATATAAGCTAGGTATCAGCTAGAATAACTCTAGGGCACTACGATAGCATGTGCACTGAGCGAGCGCCGAAGCGAGAATGCCCTCTTGCCGCAGAGCGCGCGCTTTATATACGCGCGCTCGGCGTAAACAAGCCGGGACCGGTTTTCAAGCGGCCACTCACTTAAGGCTAACTACACTAATGAGGTAAAAATGCGGGCCGGGGCAGGTATTGTTCGCTCGCTCGGTCGGTGCACGTGCTTTACAAAGTCGAACCAAGACGTGGCGCCGTCATATGGATTGTACAGTTTGTACTGCACTTTGCTAATTGTGCTGTTATTTATTTCTTAACATTATTGTTTAATAATCGGTTATATACATATTTACATTGTATTATATTTGCATTACTTACATTAATTGTTTTTAGTTTAAATTACTTACAGTATAAATTGTATGGATTGTGCTGCACAGCTTGCACTGCGTGACCTGTACTGTACGGATTGTACAGCTTGTACTGCACTGTGCTAATTGTGCTGTTATTTATTTCTTAACAATATTGTTTAATAATCGGTTATATACATATGTTTACATTGTATCATATTTGCATTACTTACATTAATTGTTTTTAGTTTATTTACAAGTACTTATTCTGCTTATTCTTCTTATTCTTACTTGGGTATGTACTATCTATATACAGTTACTTATTTTATGACTATTATTATTTTTTTATTTTTATTTATTTATTTATTTATTTATTTTTTTTTTATTTTATTTATTTATTTTTTTTTTTTTTTTTTTTTTTATATTATTATTATTATTATTATTTTTTTTTTTTTTTTAACTATTTATTTACAACTTCTTATTCTAATTGTTTACAGCTACTTCTTACTTATTCTAATTATTTACAACTACTTATTCTAATTATTCTGCTAGTAAATGTATTTACATCAGTTCCAAGTTTATGTCTCAGATAATGGGGGGGGGGGGGACGAGTGCGCCTCAGTCTGAGTCCGGTTCGGACTCAGAGGAGGGTGAAGGTGGTGTTATGGGCATAAGTCGCCCTCCTTTTGAGGTTTTCAGTCCTAAGAACCTGGGATCGATGTTGTCGACCCCCTGTAACATTGAAATAGGGGGCCGGTTTTCCTCAGGGCACATTCGCTGTTGCGCCACAGTTTTGAAAAAGAAGTAAGTGGGGTAATCTGGGTGGCCACGAGTGCGTCCCCCCTGGTAGTTTGGGTGTTTATTTCTGATGTGTCTAAGTATGGCTGTGCTGGTATAATAGACTCCGCATAGGACGCACTGGTGGCCACCTTTTCCTTTGGTCCCCACACCCAACCGAGCTCCCGAGGCGCCCCACCTAGCGCCACCCCCAGATGCGCTCCGCTGAGGTCCCCGAGGACTGCGCATCACCTCCACCTCCGGGAGAGAGGCTGCCGACGACGCTGCGGGGGATGATGCCGATGGTTGTTGTGGAGGCTGTGGCGTGTCCATCTCTATTGGAGGAGGTGAGGGCGTGGTAACGTTATGAATGTCAGTGACAGCAGAGATTGGTGAATACTGTGGTGGCTGTGGCAGCACTTGTTGTGTTGCCTCAGGTCCACTGCCACTGACACTTTGTACGGATGGCAAGTAGGGTGGGGGCGGCAATGGTGGTGATGGTGGCAGCAGCGACGACGAAGGCAGCATATTCTCCGAAACCGGTGTTGAAATGCGGTGGTGGAGCCTGTGTGGTGTCGAAAACAAGCTGCGCACCAATCCTGATTCAGCGAGCTGTGTTCTTGAGTTTGTTGTGCTGCTGGTCGTCGCCGTATGGATGGTCGGAGCAGTAACGAAAGTTGGTTGAGTTGGTTGAGGGGGAGGCGGTTGAGGCAGAGGGTTGCAACGTGTGCAAGAGTTTATTGTTAAGGGCATAGGTATAGGTGGGAATTCAATGAATGGCGTTGGCGGTGGCATTCCGACGAAGTGTGCAGTCAGGCTGTTCACAGTATGTATCATTCCATATGCCCTTCTGTCCGCTGCTGCAATCTGCCTGCTGCTCTCCCTGGCCAAGGCGTTGTATCTTATCTCCATTTCAGACAATGAGCGTTGTAGCCCTATTATTTCCTGCCGCAGCGCAATACAACCCTCGCAGGCCGCCGCGTACCCGCCTTGGCGGTGATCCCGTCGGGTTGGCTGAGGTCTATCCATGATGGTGGGGATGGGGATGGGTCACCTTATTTCCCGGAGTGTTTGATCGATTGAACAAAAAGTACAAAAATTACAGTCCGTGCGACCAGCACAATCAGTACAACTCGCACAATTCGTACAACTCATACAAGTCACCCCCAGCAGTATAGTACAATCAGTACAACTCGCACAACTCGTACAACTCATACGAGTCACCCCCAGCAGTATTATTGTACAAAGTGTAGGAAGTGTGCAGAGTGGACCGGCTGTTTTGCTGTATATTTGAGTATACTGATGAATTTATTGTGATTGAGTTATTGTATATAAATCTTCTTTACTAGGCAGGTGGGGATATGACTTGATTGAATTTTTTAAGTTGCGTGATTATATGATTGATGTGATCTTGGTATGATGATGAAGTAGATTCTCTTGAAGCCGCTTCCTTAGGGTTGAAGGGATCGCTTAACATTGAGGATGTTTGATAATGTTTGTGTCTTGATGTTTGAAATTTTGGGCAGTTTCTTATGAGATGTGAGAGTGATTGGGTTGTTGTACCGTCACAAGGACATTTATCGTCTTTGGTTATTTTAAACCTATATAAGTATTCCTTGTGGTATCCGTGGTTCGTCAGGAATTGTGTGATTGCAAATGTAGGTTCAATGGATGATAAGAACTGTGTAAGGTCACTGAGAGTGGGGAAAAGAGTTTTTGTATGGGTGGTTTTGTTGTACAGTTCGGAAGCTTTGTCCCCGGAGAGAGCTTTATTGTGATATTTTATACAACTTAATGGGATGCTTAGGTAGTCAGCTTGTTTATGTAGTTTTGCTGCTGCTTTGGCTGCACGATCTGCCCATTCGTTTCCTCCTATTCCTGTGTGTCCTCTTACCCAGATAAAACCTATTTTGATGTTGACGAGTTTTGCTTTGTGTATATAATTGTGAATGTTGACTGCAAATTGATTATGACTGTTGGGGTTAGATAGTTCGTCTAAGCCAGATCGACAATCCGTTAGGATAAATGCTGCTTTTATGTTGTTTGTGATAATCCAGATGCAGGCTTTTTCTATAGCAAGTAGTTCAGCCTGGAAGACTGAACAGTGGTCATGAAGTTTGAGTTTTTTCTCAGTGATTTGTGTCCCGGTTGGGTCGATTGAGACAAATGCTGCACCCACTTCCCCATCGCATTTGCTACCATCTGTATAAACTTGCCATGCTCCGTCCAGTTCCTCAGCAAGTTGATCAAAGTCTTGTGGTGTGGGTGCTTCGTGGTATGTTATTCCTATTCTATAGGCCGGATGTAAGAGTGAGGATGGGGGGGCTTGCTGTTCTATGGAAATATCATTTGGTAAGAAGCTAGTGTATCCTGCTAGTTTACTTTTCTCAATATCTGCGAATTCAAGAATTTTGTCTGGTAGGGGGGTGATTTGTGCTATAGAGATGGATGCAGCTGTGCTATTTGTCCGAAAGCCTTGAATGATTCTGATTGCAAATAGGCGTTGTAGTGATAAGAGTTTTTTATTGACATGTTTGTATTTAAGTGCTCCTGACCAGATACCAGCAGCGTAACATATGATGGGTTGAATTACCTGTAGGTATATTGTTTTTACATTTTGTGGGTGAACTCCCCAGGTGGGACGTGTGTAGGTGATTAGTTTGTTAAAAAGTTTCTTGGATTTCTCGATAATATAGTCAACATGTTTGGTGTATTTTAATTTGTCATCTATAATTACTCCCAGGTATTTCATATGATGTACAAAAGTGATCTTTTGGCCTTTAATTTGTATATTACATTTTGACGCTTTTTTGCTGAACGCCATTGCTTGTGTTTTTTCTGGGCCAAACGTAAGCTTGTTCTCTATTCCCCATTCATTTAATATCTCTAGGGCTCTATTAATGTTTGTTTCAAGGGATTTTATATCTTTAGAGTGTGTGGTGAGTAGAATGTCATCTGCATATGATTGTATGTGGCATCCTAAGGGAAGCTTGGTCTGTAGCAGATCGTCAAGTATCAAATTCCAGAGGATGGGTCCGCAGACGGAACCCTGTATACATCCTCGGGTCATAATTTTTGATACACTGCGGTCTGAGAAGTCTAAAGTTACTCTTCGGTTGGTGATGTAGCTGTGTAGTATATTATATATGTTTTTAGGGCAGTTGATTTTTCTCAGTCGATTAAAAATGGCAGGCCACCACGCGTGGTCAAAAGCGGATTTTATGTCAAGGGAAACAATAACCGAGTGTTCCTTTCTGTTTTTGGCTTTGTTGATGATTTGGATGGCGGAGTGTATGGCGTTGATGGTGGAGGTTTGTTGTTTGAAGCCGTATTGATTAGTGCAGTTATGCTGGTGTGTATTTATGTGGTAATTAAGTCTATTGATTATGAGCTTTTCGAGAAGTTTGCCAAAGACATTTATGAGACCGATTGGGCGGTATGCTGATATTTGTTGGTAATCGCTTTTATTTGGTTTTGGGATGATTTTTGAGTTTGATATTTTCCAGCTGTTTGGGAAGTATTCTAGTTCAAGACATCTGTTCATGATACTGGTGATGATGCCAGGATAGTGTTTAGCGAATTGATAACAGATGTCTGCCGTTAGACCGTCAGGTCCGGGTGATTTTTTATGATTCATATGTTTGAGACATTCTAATATTTCCTGTGAGGTGAATGGGAGTTCGTTGTACAGTTTGTTGAATAGTTTGGTCTGCTGAGTCATTTGGATGGAATTTATCAATAAGGGCCTGTGCAGTTTCGATAGTGTTGGACGTGTATGTGCCATCGTCTAATTTCAGGGTGGTAGGTGGTTGTGGGATTGGTTTGGTTTTTATGATTCTGTTTGTTATTGACCAGACATCTTCTTTTTTTTGTCTATTGCAAAATTCTTTAAAGTGTTTAGTAGAGGCGGTCTGAATGGCTGCAGAGTATTGCTTTTTAAGAGCGCAGCTTTCAGCCAGATGTTGATCAAGCGGGCGGTTTTGGCGGACGAGTTTGCGTAGTCTATGATGCATTTTAATGACTTTAACTTTTAGTTCTTCTAAATCTTCGTCCCACCATGGTGCAGATGTGGGAGGGCCACGTGATCTGGGCAGTATCTTATCACAGGCTTGTTGAATAGTGCTGGTGACCTTAATGATGTGAGTTTCAAGCTCAGATGTGGTAAGTTGATGAATTGGGATGTCTGTCTGTAGGTGTTGGTTAATTTCAGAGGCAAAGCGATCACCAATGATCTCCCATTTTACGTGTAATGTATTATATCTGAATGTCGAGAGTTTTTTGTTTTTAGTTGGTCTAGTGCGGCCTAGATCTAAGTTGAATGATAAAGCATTATGATCTGAGGAAGGACTGATGTTGATGTCCACTTTCCAGTTGTTGATTGTGATGGCTGGGTGGTTGCTGATGAGTGTGAGGTCAATGATTGACTCTCTATGTAGTCTGTGGGTGATTGTCTGAAAGGTGGGTTTATTTCCAGTGTTGCAAATAGTGAGATTGTTAACTGTGATAAGGTCGTAAACAAGGTTGCCTCGTCTGTTATTGCGGGCTGATCCCCATGAGGTGTGCCATCCATTAAAGTCACCACATATTATGTGCATAGCACCAGAGGTGCTCTGTATGAAGTACTCTAGTTTTTGCAGGACATTGTTGTTATCAGTTCTAGGGGCGATATATATTGATATTAAGTATATTTTAGTGCCATTATGACAATTAATTTGTACTATGCATAGGTTTGGGTCTGATAACTCACCGTTACCAATGGTGCTTACTGTGTTGTTTCTGATGGCAATGGCAGACTTAATTGGGTCTGTAGCAGGAGAGGGTACTGGGAACTGATGTATTATGTAACCTGGGATCGATTTAAGAACGCCGGTGTTGCCGATATAGGGCTCGTTTATAAAGATAATGTCATTTTTATTTTTGGTTAGGTGGACTATGAGTTCTTGAGTGGCGTTCCTACTTCGCCCCAGATTGATTTGTATACAGGTATATCTAGAGTTAGCAGTATTATCAATATCCATAATCTATTTGTGAACAGACCTTTTTAGTCATGAATCTTACCCTAGGGCAGGTGTTTGAGGTTGCAGTGTGTGCGATGTTTTTTCGATTAAGGTTCTTTTCTGTGTTGTAGTTTGTTGTAGTTCCTGCAGTTGTGGCAGGCCATTTTCGTGGAGTCTTCTTTATTCGGACAATTCTTGAAGCTGTGTGAGGTGGAGGCGCAGTGTGAGCATACTGGATGGTCCTGCGTGCACTTGTTTTTGGTATGTCCAAATTTGAGACAGTTGAAGCATTGTAGTACAGGTGGGTAGTCTTCAACGTGTACTCTTTGATGATTGACGTTAAGTTTGGAGCATGCAGTGATTGCTTTCCACAGTTCTGGGGAAGCCATAAAAACGGCGTTGTATAAGTTGGGGTTTCTGTTCCTTCTAGTGAATTTCAGGCATAGGTCATCCCATTCCTTGGTGTTGTCTGTGTTGATGCAGTCATTCTGCCTGCAGATCAGGTCTGTGAGCACTTCAGGTTTGACGGATCTTGATATTCCTTTGAGAATGATCATTGGTTTCAGTGTTTTAGTGGCTTCTGCAGTAACCTCGCTTTGAGGTTTTTTAGTTTTTTCAATGACTGCATCTCTTTGTTGCACGTTGTCCATTTCGACAATAATTTTGTTGTTTGTGGTAAATTTGACTCCATGAGGTGCGTAGTTGGTGTCTTCAAAAGAAACGCTTCTGTGCCAGGCTTGTATGGTGCCACTGTGATTGGCAACTGTTTCCTTTGCCGTGACTATCAGTGCTGGCTTGTATCTTTGTTTCGGTGTGTGACATATAGGGGCAGGTGTGTTAGACTGTTTTGGTAAACAATCTTTGAGTTTAGACAGTTCGTCTTTAATGACTTCCCTAATGGATTCGGTGATGGATAGGTCAAAATTTTGATTTTGTTTGCAGTGCTGCTTAATATTAGCTCTCGACTTAATTTTCAAGGCTTTTTGATTATTTATGAAGCATTGGTATTCCTCAGTTGCCCTTATGATTTCAGATTTATTGATTTTTGTGAGGCTTTTGCCCTCTTTAATTTTTGTGAGTATCAATTCGGTGAAGTTCTTAGTACGTTCCTTTATATGATCTATGAGATCGTCGTCCTCTTCTATGGCAGAGGAGTACTCTTCGTCGTCTTCGAGGATGAGTGGTGGAAGATGGTGGTGCCACTGGCACAAAGAGCCTCTTCTTGGGCAGAAGGCATGTTTTGAGATTCTTGAAGTGTCATTCTTGATTTGTGAGTTTATCACAAACAATATAATCACTGTAGTATGTAATTGTACTGTATGTCAAATGTTGCAAGATTGTACAAGCAGACTCGGTGATACGAGTTGACATAAGCTGGTTTCAGTTTTTGTACGTGTAGTACAAACTAGACACTTTGTTAATTTAATGTGACTGAGTATTCAAGATGATAACAAACTCTACGCACTAAACTTGGTAAAGCGTACGACGTGACCGGGTTGACCGAATTGACTCCATGATACAAGTTGACACTGGTATATTTAAACTTTGTACGGGGAGTACAAACTGTACTGGAGCAAAGTGCCCTGCCGCTCTCGGGAGTGGCTGGCTGTGGACTGATGGTTAGGTTAGGTTAGGTTAGGTTAGGTTAGGTTAGGTTAGGTTAGGTTAGGTTAGGTTAGGTTAGGTTAGGTTAGGTTAGGTTAGGTTAGGTTAGGTTAGGTTAGGTTAGGTTAGGTTAGGTTAGGTTAGGTTAGGTTAGGTTAGGTTAGGTTAGGTTAGGTTAGGTTAGGTTAGGTTAGGTTAGGTTAGGTTAGGTTAGGTTAGGTTAGGTTAGGTTAGGTTAGGTTAGGTTAGGTTAGGTTAGGTTAGGTTAGGTTAGGTTAGGTTAGGTTAGGTTAGGTTAGGTTAGGTTAGGTTAGGTTAGGTTAGGTTAGGTTAGGTTAGGTTAGGTTAGGTTAGGTTAGGTTAGGTTAGGTTAGGTTAGGTTAGGTTAGGTTAGGTTAGGTTAGGTTAGGTTAGGTTAGGTTAGGTTAGGTTAGGTTAGGTTAGGTTAGGTTAGGTTAGGTTAGGTTAGGTTAGGTTAGGTTAGGTTAGGTTAGGTTAGGTTAGGTTAGGTTAGGTTAGGTTAGGTTAGGTTAGGTTAGGTTAGGTTAGGTTAGGTTAGGTTAGGTTAGGTTAGGTTAGGTTAGGTTAGGTTAGGTTAGGTTAGGTTAGGTTAGGTTAGGTTAGGTTAGGTTAGGTTAGGTTAGGTTAGGTTAGGTTAGGTTAGGTTAGGTTAGGTTAGGTTAGGTTAGGTTAGGTTAGGTTAGGTTAGGTTAGGTTAGGTTAGGTTAGGTTAGGTTAGGTTAGGTTAGGTTAGGTTAGGTTAGGTTAGGTTAGGTTAGGTTAGGTTAGGTTAGGTTAGGTTAGGTTAGGTTAGGTTAGGTTAGGTTAGGTTAGGTTAGGTTAGGTTAGGTTAGGTTAGGTTAGGTTAGGTTAGGTTAGGTTAGGTTAGGTTAGGTTAGGTTAGGTTAGGTTAGGTTAGGTTAGGTTAGGTTAGGTTAGGTTAGGTTAGGTTAGGTTAGGTTAGGTTAGGTTAGGTTAGGTTAGGTTAGGTTAGGTTAGGTTAGGTTAGGTTAGGTTAGGTTAGGTTAGGTTAGGTTAGGTTAGGTTAGGTTAGGTTAGGTTAGGTTAGGTTAGGTTAGGTTAGGTTAGGTTAGGTTAGGTTAGGTTAGGTTAGGTTAGGTTAGGTTAGGTTAGGTTAGGTTAGGTTAGGTTAGGTTAGGTTAGGTTAGGTTAGGTTAGGTTAGGTTAGGTTAGGTTAGGTTAGGTTAGGTTAGGTTAGGTTAGGTTAGGTTAGGTTAGGTTAGGTTAGGTTAGGTTAGGTTAGGTTAGGTTAGGTTAGGTTAGGTTAGGTTAGGTTAGGTTAGGTTAGGTTAGGTTAGGTTAGGTTAGGTTAGGTTAGGTTAGGTTAGGTTAGGTTAGGTTAGGTTAGGTTAGGTTAGGTTAGGTTAGGTTAGGTTAGGTTAGGTTAGGTTAGGTTAGGTTAGGTTAGGTTAGGTTAGGTTAGGTTAGGTTAGGTTAGGTTAGGTTAGGTTAGGTTAGGTTAGGTTAGGTTAGGTTAGGTTAGGTTAGGTTAGGTTAGGTTAGGTTAGGTTAGGTTAGGTTAGGTTAGGTTAGGTTAGGTTAGGTTAGGTTAGGTTAGGTTAGGTTAGGTTAGGTTAGGTTAGGTTAGGTTAGGTTTTTTTTTTTTTTTTTTTTTTTTTTTTTTTTCCTGTCCGGGAGCTAAGTCCCGGCCCGCGAGCTATCCTACCTCCTGGCTTTACCAGGGACTTTGTTTTCAGCTACCTTTCATACCAGTTCTCTCTTTTGTGCCTCTCGTACTACCATGCCTCATACATTTTCTTTCTTACATACATCTTTCATTTCTTATTTAATTTCCAGCCTATTTGTGGGAATTCAATACAAGGATTTTCTTTATTTTTAAACAAAAACAATGTTACACAAGTTTCTTAATACTATGTTGCTTATTTGACTATTTTACATCTTTCTATTTCCTAAGTTACTAATATATATACACAATATATATCTTAACTTAACTTATCTATCTATTTCTTTTTATCACCTTACTCGCTACATTGTTACAATATTCCAAAAACTTATCTCTCATATTCTTATTTTCTACTATTTGCCATACATTTTCTTCTATTATATTTGTATCTAAATCTTGCTCTATATCATACCTTTCTTTACCAAAGACAGGACATTCTAGTATTATATGTTTTACTGTTTCAGGTTTTCCCGGCTCGCAGATACATGATGGGTTTTCCTTACACTTGAAGCGATTCAAATATGCGGAAAAACCACCATGTCCCGTCATCACCTGTGTTAGAGTGCTGTTCATTTTCAAATGCCTGATTATACCATAGGCCTTTACTGCGTCTGGGAAGAAAAGCTTTGTAGTCGCTGCGGTTTCGCCATTCTTGTACCTTTTGTTCCATACCTCAAGCGACTCCAAACGGATTTGTCGCTTGACGTATGAAACAGGGCACAAATCATAGTCAGGTTTTGACTTTAGCTTAAGCGCGGCCTCTTTTGCGAGCTCGTCGGCTCTCTCATTTCCTTCTAGACCAGCGTGAGCCTTAATCCAGAAGAGTGCAACACGTTTGTTCTTACGCTTGCACTCCTCTAGATTACGGCGGATTTCGACAACTAGAGGATGGAGAGAGCGGTTGTTTACGACGGCTTCTAGTGAGGACCTCGAGTCACTGTAGACTCCGAAGCTGTCTTCTGGGTGCTTTATAATTTCCCTTGTACTCTTACATATAGCCAACAGTTCCGCCTGAAAGACCGTGCAGTACGACGACAGCTTCAATTTCTGGCTCTTGGTTTCGACCTCATTGCTCCAAAAAGACAATGAGGCCCCAACCTTGCCATCAATTTTGCTGCCGTCTGTGTAAATTCTTACCGCTTGCGTGTTTTTCCTTTCTACTTCTTCGCGGTCTTCCAGGCACATGAACTGCAGGTCTATATGTTTTGCTGGGTGGGAAATGTCTGCAAATCTGGTCATTCGCTCCACCTCTCCATCTCTTGTCATTGGCCGAACAACGCCCCTCTTTACCTCGTACAGGGCTGCTGCCTCTTGTACTCTTAGGTCAAGGGGGAGCAGTCCAGCCAACACCAATGCCGAGTTTAGAGAGGTGGTGCGATAGGACTTACACAGCTTTTGTGCAAACCCTCTTTGGACCACATTCAGCAGCTTTTGTACCCCCAGTTTTTTAGCTGACGGAGCCCACACAGCGGAGGCGTACAGAACTATCGGCTCAACCACAGCAACATAGATCGACCGTATGACGTCCGGATGCAAGCCCCAGCTTATTTTTGCGGCTCTAGACAGCTGCTTGTATAGATTCAACGCCTTTTTGCAAGTCTTCGCTACGTGGCTGTTGAATGTTAGCTTGCTGTCTATAGTGAGCCCTAGTACTTTAAATTCTTTAGACATGCATATGTCGACTCCGCCCATGCTCAGGACTGGGGCATCATATTTAAGCTTGCGTGTAAGAACCATGGCGTTCGTTTTTTGAGGCGCGAATTTGAGCTTATTTTTGATTCCCCAGTCCCGGACATAGGCGAGGGCGGCATTTGCATGTCTTTGAACTTCTAAAGCAGTGTCTGCATCAAATACCAGGACCACATCGTCCGCAAAAGCTTGGCAATAGTAGCCTCGCCTTTCTAGATCCTGGAGAAGCGGATCAAGTAGGAGGTTCCAAAGGATTGGTCCTCCTATTGAACCCTGGACACATCCTTTTGTCGTGGACTTTGTAACCTCTTCACCTGCGTAACGCACTCTAACTGATCGGTCGCTGAGGTAACTGTCCACTACTCTCCTGATGTTTATAGGACACCTTTCCTCAGCCAGTCTGGTTCTGATCGCAGGCCACCAGGCGCTATCGAAAGCTCCCTCTATGTCTAATGATATTATGGTTATAAGTTTTTTTATCATCCAGCTTTCTGCGTATGTGCTGTATTAGGTCATAGAGGGAGTCTTCGGTGCTCCTTTGGGGCATAAAACCATACTGGCGAGTACTCATCCGCGGAAGAATGTGCCACTTGATCCGGTTCACCAGCATCTTCTCCAAGATCTTTCCCATCACTGGCAACAAACCTATTGGTCTGTAGGACTTGGCTTGTGTGTAGTTGTCTTTGCCGGGTTTCCTTAGTACTACAACGGTTGCCTCCTTCCATATCTGGGGAAAATATCCTAGCTCCAAACATTTGTTTGCCAGTGATAGGAAAACCTCGGGATCCTGACTTATTGCCTGCTTACAAATATCCGACGTCAGACCATCGCTTCCTGGAGCCTTCTTAGGGTTAAAAGAGCTCACAGTGAATTTAAGCTCTTCGAGGGTAAATGGAGGGTCATGATTCATATCATCACCCGGGCCATTTACGTTTTCAGCTTCTTTTCTCATTCTTCTGTGTTCTTCATTGTCTTCATCCTTTTTATCATCAGGATAAAAAGTTTCTGCAAGTAATTCTGCAGACTCCCTAGGTCCCAACAAAACCCCTTCCCTGACGAGTGGTTCATCTTCGTGTCGCTTTGTTGTCCTTCCTACGACCCTATATATGGAATCCCATAATCCTTCCCTATCCTGCTTCCCACAAAACTCCTTCCAACTTGCAGTTTGTGCATTCTTTGCTTCCAACTCATACTTCTCTTTCATTTTCAGGTACTCTTCCACAACCATTGATCTTCGGACTGGCGCTGCACATCGGATCCTGCGTTTTCTGGTGATCACTTCCTTCTTCAGCACGGCGAGTTCATCTGACATCCACGGCAAGGTAAGTTTGTTTTCCATCTTCTTTTTTGGTATGGTACTATTGCATGTTTTTATTATAATGTTTGTATATGTTTCTACTATGTTTTCTAATTTCTCACTAGTGTCTATGCTTTCAGTTTTTGTTTTATTTATATTATTTCCTACTGAAAACTGGGCCAATTTCTCATGAAATTGACTCCAGTTTGCTTTCTTACTATTATAAATTCTTGTTGTTCTGCTTATGTTTATTCCCTTAGATTTTGTTAGCCTTACTTTAAACATTACCGTGCCGTGGTCCGAACTCGTTGTGCTGTCGTCTACTCTCCAGTCTTCCACCAGAGGCAGCACGTCCGCTGAGCAGGCCGTAAGGTCAACGAAGCTAGAGTACGTCTTATTTCCCCGTATTGTGTCGAAGGTAGGTGTGTCTCCTAAATTCAAAACCTGCATGTCCATTTCCTCAAGCGCTCCTGCCATTTCCTCTCCTCTACTATCAACTTTCAGGCTGCCCCACCAAGTGCTTTTTGCGTTTGAATCTCCCCCTATAATAATTTTGCTGTGCCCTTCTTTTAGCTTGATCTTTTTTAGCTGCTCAAGATACGGCTTGATTGCTTGGTCGGGTTCAAAGTAGAATGAAGCAACTACAATTTCCCAGGCACTGGTTCTCAGTTTGACCACTACAATATTCGTAGTGGTCAGATCCGGCCGTTGAATGACGTCGATGTCATTGTCAAAAACAGCAATAGCTGACTTTATGACTTTGTCACCGGGGTTCGTGCACTGAAAAATCCTCACTCCCTTGTAGTCCTTCATCCTACCAATCCCGCCGACGTAGGGCTCCTGGAGCAGCGCGAGTGCCATCCCTTTCTTTGCAGCCTCAAGCAAAATTTCTTGGGTAGCGAGTGACTTGCGCTGCAAGTTTGCTTGAGCGAAAAGATACCGCTTCGCGCTGGTCGGGATGGAGTTTTGCCCAGCTGGAGAAGATTTGATGCCCTGGACCACCTTAGCAATATGCTACCGTGGCTCGGGCTAATATCTCCCATCTCCTCCGAACTGGACAATCCTGACTAAAAGCACTGTGGTCAGCCTTCTCTAATTTGGCATGAACACAGTTGCAGCAGGATGGGGTTTCACCCGCAAGCGAATCCGCGCACTCTGATCGCATGTGGGGTCCTCCGCAATGACTGCACTTTTCGATTTGTTCGGTGCAGAAGCGTTTGCCGTGACCATATCCCAGACAGAGAGAGCACTGGACCAATGGTGATTGATCCTCTGCTCTCACTCTCTGGAGATCTATTTGCACCGTTTCTGCATCGATCAAACGTCGCCAAATCTTGGGAGACACCCTCATTACGATGTGGTGCGTATGAGGGTTTCTCGTCCGCTTTTTGTAGAGGATATGCATCCTGTGCTCTTTCTCATCGAGGTCTTTGACAATGCCCTTATTCTGGTTTCTCAGGGCGTTAAGCACGTCTTCATCAGTATTGTACTGGAAAACGTTCCTGAGAATTACCAGCGGGTCTTTGTTTTTGACCTCCTGAACATTCAAGTGGTCTTCGGCCCTCTTGAGTCTTTCTTTTATTATTTCCCTTTCTTTCTCTGTTCTACATCCTACTATAATCTTTCTATCTTTTGCCTTTCTTATCCTTTCTATTTCAACACCTCCTTCCTTAGCGTTTATAACTTTTCTTATTCTATTAAGCACTTCTTCACCTGTTTCTGTCTCATTCTTCGCGGTTACCACTACTGAGTGCAGGGCTGTCTGCTCCACAGGTCTTTTTGACGTAGCCGCAACACCAGCGTAAGTTAACCGCTCTTGCGTTTCCTGATGCTTTTCTATCACTTCTCTTAATTTCTCTATCTTTTCATTACTCTCTTCTATGAGTTGGGCATGTTTCGCCATTTTTTCCAACAGCATTGATTCCTCTCTTCCCTTTTCTTCCTTTTCTTTCCCGTCCTCTGGTTCTTTAGTCATCTCCTTCTTTCCTTTTCCTTTGACGCTTTCAACCTCTTTCACAAGCTGAAAAAGTCTATCAATCGCAATAGTGACCTCGTTCTTTATTTCCGTCTTTATATTTCTAGCGTTCCCCAGATTTACCTTAGCTTTCATAACGCACGCCTTCGCCTCTGCAAGCCTGTCTGTATATTTAACCTTCCCTGAAGGCGAGCTATCTTCAGCTTCCGATGAGCTCTTTTGAGCTCCCGCTTTGACGTCATGTGAAGGCCCTGCCTTTTTCGACTTACTGGGTATGAGTACCGTAGCTTTCTTGGGTGAGATCACTGGTTTTCGCTTAGCTTCAGGAGACTGGGATGCCGGAAGAGCTGCAGCTTTTCCGGTCTCCCACTCTCCTATGCTTCGTCTGACTTTTGATGTTGTCGCCGCTCCAAAGATCTCGGTCTCAGGCGGAACCGCCTTTTGTGTCTGAGGAGGGGATCCCCGATCAACAACAGCGTTGAGCGTTTTGACGGGTGTGCGTATTCCAAACATTTCTAGATTTTAAAAGGTAGGTGTATTTAAAATTTTGGGTTATAAAAGTATGTTAAAATAAAGGTTTGTATAAGTTTTATAAATAATTTTTTAAAATAATGCTAATATTTTTCTCTTTTTCAGATGGTGTATCGACGGCCAGCACAGCGCAATATGAATAAAAAAAATTTTTTAGAACCAGCTCTATAACATTAGAAATTTTTCATACTTATTTTCTGTTTCAGATGGTGTTTGAAGAAGCCGACAGTGTGAGGAGAAACTACGCCACCGTTAAACCTGGTAGGTATAAAAAGAGAAAAAGACTCTACGTTAAGGACTCTACCTAGAGTCCGTCTCAATGGTGCGTCTAAACTGCAAATTAATTATTAATTCCGCGTCAAACTGAGCTTTGGTAAAGAAAGTCACAAAATTGTAGAGTGCAAAAAATTTTTGCTCTATGTAGAGTAAATTTTTTGGTCAAAAAACCCTTAAAACTATTTTTCTTAAAACTAAACAAAAATCAGCGTCCGATTTGGAGCTACCGCTTAAAAGTTACAGGGCGTTGAAATTTAAGGGGGTGGGGGGCAGGGGTGTTTTTAAATTTTTTAATAATAAAGGAAGAGACAAGTGATTTGTATTTTAGATAAATCTAAAATACAAAATTTTGTCAAAATTGAGCTATCTCTTCCCGTTTCTGAATTATTTGCTTTTAAAGTTTTAAAATAAAATTGGGTGGGGGTAGGAAGGGGTGGGGGTCAAAAATTTTTCAAAATAAAATCTTATAAATAATACAGTATATGATAGTATTTTTGAAAACATATAAAATTTTTGTTATTTTGGGTACTTCATACACTAAGTATATAAGGGGGGGGGAGGGGGGGAAGGCTTAGACAATATTTTTAGAAAATTACACTAAATATAAAATCAGAATAAATTATTTGAGATTTCGACCTTTACCCTAATAAACATACAAAATGACACTATGGACTTAAGGAGGGGGGTTAAGAAAAAGTGGGGGGGGTATAGTGGTTATGCAAATTTATAATACTTTGTGTATCTAACGTAGTTAGATACCCAAACTGATGTCAAAAAATTGCTATTTATACTAGTTTCGGAGATACAAGGATATTAATCTATTTGCGGTTTGTAAAATTATGTTAAATATTCGCGCTCGGAAACGGCTCGTCCTAAAAATCTAATTTTTTCAACAATGTGTTCTACAACGTAGGGGTTACAAATACACAAAAAATAAAGGTATGTTGTCGCTGAAGAAATTAAATAAAAACACTTACAAATTAAAGTTGAACTGCACAAAACTTTATGAGTCTCTATCTCCGTCAAAAAAGGTCCAATTTTGAATCTGAAGATGCCTCCCGGCTGCTCTCCTCTGCCTTATTGAGATCTCGTACTAGATATTTGTCCAGCGGCACGGGGTCAATGACCACGCCGCCACGTGGTTTTTGTTTTTCTCGCGATAACTCGGTTAGGTTAGGTTAGGTTAGGTTAGGTTAGGTTAGGTTAGGTTAGGTTAGGTTAGGTTAGGTTAGGTTAGGTTAGGTTAGGTTAGGTTAGGTTAGGTTAGGTTAGGTTAGGTTAGGTTAGGTTAGGTTAGGTTAGGTTAGGTTAGGTTAGGTTAGGTTAGGTTAGGTTAGGTTAGGTTAGGTTAGGTTAGGTTAGGTTAGGTTAGGTTAGGTTAGGTTAGGTTAGGTTAGGTTAGGTTAGGTTAGGTTAGGTTAGGTTAGGTTAGGTTAGGTTAGGTTAGGTTAGGTTAGGTTAGGTTAGGTTAGGTTAGGTTAGGTTAGGTTAGGTTAGGTTAGGTTAGGTTAGGTTAGGTTAGGTTAGGTTAGGTTAGGTTAGGTTAGGTTAGGTTAGGTTAGGTTAGGTTAGGTTAGGTTAGGTTAGGTTAGGTTAGGTTAGGTTAGGTTAGGTTAGGTTAGGTTAGGTTAGGTTAGGTTAGGTTAGGTTAGGTTAGGTTAGGTTAGGTTAGGTTAGGTTAGGTTAGGTTAGGTTAGGTTAGGTTAGGTTAGGTTAGGTTAGGTTAGGTTAGGTTAGGTTAGGTTAGGTTAGGTTAGGTTAGGTTAGGTTAGGTTAGGTTAGGTTAGGTTAGGTTAGGTTAGGTTAGGTTAGGTTAGGTTAGGTTAGGTTAGGTTAGGTTAGGTTAGGTTAGGTTAGGTTAGGTTAGGTTAGGTTAGGTTAGGTTAGGTTAGGTTAGGTTAGGTTAGGTTAGGTTAGGTTAGGTTAGGTTAGGTTAGGTTAGGTTAGGTTAGGTTAGGTTAGGTTAGGTTAGGTTAGGTTAGGTTAGGTTAGGTTAGGTTAGGTTAGGTTAGGTTAGGTTAGGTTAGGTTAGGTTAGGTTAGGTTAGGTTAGGTTAGGTTAGGTTAGGTTAGGTTAGGTTAGGTTAGGTTAGGTTAGGTTAGGTTAGGTTAGGTTAGGTTAGGTTAGGTTAGGTTAGGTTAGGTTAGGTTAGGTTAGGTTAGGTTAGGTTAGGTTAGGTTAGGTTAGGTTAGGTTAGGTTAGGTTAGGTTAGGTTAGGTTAGGTTAGGTTAGGTTAGGTTAGGTTAGGTTAGGTTAGGTTAGGTTAGGTTAGGTTAGGTTAGGTTAGGTTAGGTTAGGTTAGGTTAGGTTAGGTTAGGTTAGGTTAGGTTAGGTTAGGTTAGGTTAGGTTAGGTTAGGTTAGGTTAGGTTAGGTTAGGTTAGGTTAGGTTAGGTTAGGTTAGGTTAGGTTAGGTTAGGTTAGGTTAGGTTAGGTTAGGTTAGGTTAGGTTAGGTTAGGTTAGGTTAGGTTAGGTTAGGTTAGGTTAGGTTAGGTTAGGTTAGGTTAGGTTAGGTTAGGTTAGGTTAGGTTAGGTTAGGTTAGGTTAGGTTAGGTTAGGTTAGGTTAGGTTAGGTTAGGTTAGGTTAGGTTAGGTTAGGTTAGGTTAGGGTTAGGTTAGGTTAGGTTAGGTTAGGTTAGGTTAGGTTAGGTTAGGTTAGGTTAGGTTAGGTTAGGTTAGGAGATTAGG
>CAWVOY010000247.1:0-15147 GCA_963931895.1 Eupithecia pulchellata | reverse complement strand
CCACAACTTAAGGTTTAGTGACGCATGAATAAGCAGATATAAAGGTTTGTCCACATTGTTAGCCACTTGCTATGAACCCACGCTTAAACAAACTACGAATTAATTGTCCTTTTGGACTCTATCGAAGGTATCAATAGAGTCCAAAAGGTTTCTCGATAATATCACGTGTTTCAATGTTGGTTTACCAATTATTGATATTAAATGGCTTACAATGCGCGCAAAACTTCTTATCTGCTATTTAATATTTTTGTTTTGTTTGTGGTTTTTCACGCGTATCCAATCCACCCACTTTAATTGAATGAAATATTGTTTTATGTTTCTAGCAGTTTCTAGGCAGGGTATTGATTCTACTTAGGTCATATAGCGTCTACACATAAGCTACATTGAAATTAAACTGGTAGAACGAGTTTCCCGTAGAGCACGTATTGCAGATCTGTTCAGTGCAGCAGGCAGGCCAGGTATCAAGCTAGAGGCATTCTGTACATACTCTATGTATAAACATATAATTCATCGTCTACAACGATTCCTCGGTTTGTAACAGCATTTTTTAACTTTTTTTTTTCGACAATTTACAGCTGGAAGTTTGATTCACTCATACACACAATAAATGTTATCAAATTTGTCCAGCCGTTAAGGCGGAGTTCAGTCAGTACGTCCCAGATAAAAACAGTTATTTTATACCGAGGCCCGCTTAGGCTCATCAAAACTCTTAAATATGCGGATAGTTTGAATGAAACCCCTTTACTATAATAGTTAAATTCACTTCATACTCGCAGTGGTAATCTGTAATGTTATTTATGTGCTTAACCCTAGAAAGATAACCTACGCCGAATCGACGTGTCCGACTTTGATAAATTATTATTTCTCGATTGTGTTTCGCGGTACTGCTCTCATTGTTCGTGCCATCTCAGTTGACGCGTAGAGCTAGCCGAGGATGCGCGTGTCAATCAGGTGAGTGCAATACTTTCGTCAATATCTACTTACCACACGTCGAAGTGACGTATGGTTATCTTTAGTGTAACTTTTTGGACTAGAGTGTGGATGGGATGTTATGGCTTTATTTATGTCAAAAGCGTACTTGTATTTATAATTATTTTAATTCATTTTAGGATATGATAAAACAACATTATGGCGTCATATAAACAAGCGAATGACAGTGAAATCTCTCGGTTATTGCTGGAATTAAGTGACGAAGAGCCTTTGGGGTCGGACAGCGAATGTGAAGACAACTTATTGCACGACGAAGTACAAAGTGACGTCGAGGATGCTGAGGTGAGTCTTCCACAATTGCTAAATACTGAGGAAGCCCATCCTGAACCCCTGACATCTGAAAGTCCTCCGTCCAGTGTGCCGAATTCAGTACTCGTACCACAGCGTCAAAGTCTCAGAGGTAAAGATGGTCATCGCTGGACGGCTACAAAGGGAAGAACTTGTAACAGGGTATCCTCTTGTAATATTATAATATTACTCTTGTATACTCTTGTAATATTCGGACGAAGAGATTTTTTGAAAAAGTTGAGTAACAGCTTGATGGCTCCGTGGATGGAGACAAGGAAAGAAGTGCCTACTTTGTCTACGTGTCTTCGAGAAAAAATTCGTAGCTTGCTACCAAAAACACCTGCTGAACCATTGGAACAAGGAGATGCAACACCTGAGCCAAAGAAACGCAAATATTGTGCCTTTTGTCCTTCGAAAATTAGAAGGATGACGAAGACAATGTGCAACAACTGCAAAAATCCCATTTGTGGAGATCACAAGTCTACCGCCTGTCCTAACTGCCTTTGAGGCCAAAATTGATAAAAATTGTTATTATTTAGGGTTCCTCATATTGTTAAGAGTACAAAACGTTATTTTTTATAAGTTTATTTCTCAAAACATAAGACTGGTAGAGATAATACCTAATGTTTAAGTTTCTTATGGTAAGAATTACCACGTTTAGTTTATTAAACATTTTTCAATAAATATATGATTCGAACAATATTTTTTTCATTTATTCTGTATATACTTAATAAAATTAAACAAATAAACACAGTTATAAACCTTGGTATGCAAAAATGTTGAAATTAGGACTATCCAAAGATGCACACGTCGAACCGACGTAGGTTATCTTTAGTGTATGGTAAAATAAGGTTATCTTTCTAGGGTTAATAGAGTGAATTGAATGGTTAAAAAAATACTTTTTTTGTCAATGTAAGCTGTAATACCTACATAAAAACACGACAGAGTGACAAGTGATGCAATGCAAGGCTAGAGCGTGCGTATGCGTACTCTACTAACAAAAGAGAACAGTTAGTCAGGGCCCGCCCGCGCGCCCTCGCCAGCTGTGGATCAGCTGTTTGGGGTCGGCGACCTCGTATCTGGCCGATAACACCCGAATCGAACCAGATCAGCTACCGACCGAAACATAACTTACCTACACTGCATCGACTCTACCTACATTCACTACCAAATATGCAATATGTAAATATTCAGAGTATTCTTCTTAAGTATCCAAGTCTTGGACAGCTCACCCAAAGCTCGATATCTGGTGCTTAGTTCAAAGGTAAAATCTATTTTATAAATAGCACACGACATACTTTATTTCATTTCTTTACTGTAGAAAGGAAATAAGATAACTCAAGTTGCATCGATATAGGGTCTTTGTGAGGCCAAAATCATTGAATGTTTTTGGGTCCTTCGTGTCCAGAGCTGCTCCCTTCCCTCGCAGTCGCGCGCCGCAGAACTAGTGCCGTGCCGGCCGTTACAGCGGAACGGATATTTACTTACGAGTGCTGTCTCCGTCCGCGTCGTCGCGTCGTTCGAATCAATGAGGAACTCTCTCATCATTTCATTGAACCAAACAAATCCATACAAATACTGTTACAAAGTTGTTTGAACTTTGTTTACTTTATTAAATAATAATATGAAATTAATGTAGGTACTAAAGAGTTCTATAAAAGTAGGAATGGACGTAAACTTCCAAAACATTCGCAAAAAAAAACTTTAACAGGCTCGTAAAAGTAATTTCAATAATTTGAACGGATGGCCGGTGATGGATGTCATCGTTAGCCGGCGGATCGCAGCGACATTATGTTTCAATATTCATTTTGTAATTAATGACCCCGGCATTAGACGTGATTGCTGCGCCCCCCGCCGCCCCCGCGCCGCCGCCGCCCCCCGGTGCACGGGTCATGTCGCTTAGCTCGCTCATCATCACAACATCAGAATCGCATCGTGTCGCTCGCGCGCGTTGTGCTTTACCTACTGTACTTTATACGGTAGTTTGCCTCCCGATCCCGACTACTTCACAAAATGTTTTCCTCTACTTTTGATTTGGTTTAGTTAGCGTCAGGGTGCAAGCAAACATAAAGTGGGTAACTAACATCACGGAATGCTGCACTATCCAAACTAAGAATATTCTTGATGTTGAATATTAAAATCTCTTCTATTTAAAATGAAATGTTTGTGAAATGTTTAGTCGGGGCAAATAGCCGTGGGTTGAGTTGAGTTGAGTTGAGGTAGCCGTCAGTGTGCAACTACCCTCGCCTCGGTCTTCAGATTACATAATGGTTGCTGTGGCACCCCGCGCGCAGGCGTCGTGTGAACGAACCGCCAGCCACCGCCGGCCGCGCCGCCGCCGCCGCCGCCGTGCCAATTATACGGTGCATATTCACTGCACTAATAATACCTACTCCACTTCGACATCCATACAGCAGTATCTCGTAAAATATCAAATTTTATACGACGATATTGTTGGGATTCACATTATTTCTCACAAACGCACTATGCTAAAATAATGAAACAGCGCTGCTTATCTGAACTCATTAAAAAACAATGATTTAATACGCCTACAGGATAATATAAATGTAAATAATTATGAGTGATTTATCTACCTACTTACTAGTATTTTGCCTTGTAATAATTAGTTGGTTATTCAATTGCGGTTACACCAGCATTATTTCTCACAAAAGGCACACACTGGCGGCATCTGTGCCAACTGGAAATATCGGCCATGGGGCTACCACATATGTATACTGTGGGGCTACTCAGTACACTTGTTCTCATAATAGTAACGCCATATGTAATTACGTCTATACTTGAAATAAGTTACAGTTTAGAAACACTGCAAAACAATGTTCTTGCTGTCGCCATAACACGAAGTTTTCGTCACATAACCAGAGCGGTAGAATTAAAATCGTAAGATATAGATATCTATCAAAATCAAGTGATGCATTTATGTGTATGTACAACAATTCATAGGGAGATTCATTCCAATGAATGTTGATTAATATAAGGGCGATCAGTCACCACATCACTGTATTCTTTAGCATACCTCTTCAGGAGATACAATGGGAGTGAGGTGCGTCGTGCATTCTGTGCTGTTCCGAGTGATGTCGCGAGGAGGTAATAGCGCACTCAGTGCAGTGCAGTCACGCACGATATGCAAAGTACTCCAGTTCAAATATCTCCTGCCCCCCAATGCAATACCTAATGCACTAATGACATACCCACACCACACCACACCAGCACAGCACTCTGGCTGGTGACAGGTTGCATTGCAAGTGACCTAGCGTTAGTATTTTATCTCGGTTACTCGCAGCGCAACTGCTCATTCAAAACTTATATCTTGAAACATTTCTAACAGGCTTTCCTAATTTCCATTTATTATTACTGGATAACGCCGGTCGTTGAGACAGAAATGAGAATTTAGGTAAGAATTTCAGAAATCAGTGCAACATCATATTTTGAAAAATGAACAACGAGAGTGATTCATAAAATCAAAGGCTTTGTGATGTTGAGTCAGTGAGATAGTGTGAGGTATAGTGTAGCGCGGCGAGTTAGCAGCTAGGTGCAAGCAGTAGGAGTAGGTATCTCGCGCGCGGCCGTTCACCTCTGAACCGAAACCAGGTCGAGAGGTTACTCCTCCCTTCTCCCCACAGCGCACGCTGCTGCAACAGAGAAACAACTGACGATAATCTCTACCCTGAATTATGTTAATCCTGGCTAATTATGTCCGTCCCGTCTCTACCGGAATATATACATACATAGTTTATAATTTAAAAGGAGTTTGCACTGATTGATTACCTACCTCTGCTGCCTGCCACATACAAGTCTCTTGCCTTTACACAAATACACAAATAAAAGTTCATCATCATCACCAGCCTATAATAGTCCACTGCTGGACATAGGCCTCCCCTAATGAACGCCATAGATGGCATTATCATTTGGGGGTTATTGCCCATAATCCCCACGCTGGGCATGCGGGTTGGGGATCGCAGTTCAGTGGAGTTGTTCTGCAGAGGGCGCTGCTGCCCACCCCCCGGTGTGATTCCCTTAGTCGCCTCTTACGACACCCACGGGAAGAGTTGGGGTGGTGAAATTCTATGCCAGCACCACACGGCCTAATAAATAAAAGCCTTTTAAATAAAATGTATAAATATATAAATAACATAAAAATAAAATAAGTGCAGTTAGTGCCGTCCCGATCTCAGAACTCATTCTCATTGTTCGTATTATTGTTTTTGTTATTTAGACATGTGCGTTCTGCAATAATTCAACAATTTTATTTGTTATTGTTTTTAATCGGTTGTAGGTAAAATGTTGAAATTACCTTAAAATTCCAGTTGGTACTAAAATCGATGACATCGTTCCTAAGACGACCTCTTCGTATATTTTATAATTTCAGACTTTCCCATACTGACCAATTTAAATGTGTAAATAGAATTTTATATCATAATTGAGGGACTAGTTTTATAAAATATGTTTTAAATCATTGCATATACCTTCATAAAAGTGGGATCTGGAATTTACTAAAAACTAACAATCAAACATATGTATTCTTAAGAAGTTTAGCGGAGAACAATTGCGTTGTCCGTCATAAGCGTTGCGACTTGCGATGAACCGTCAGGTTCATAATAGTAAATTACTGATGCAAGCAAAACGGATGGCGCAGGGAGCACTTTCCCGCGCTCTTAAACGGGTGGACCGGTTATTAAGCTGTTATAAAAATACAGTTAACTCTAAATTTATGATTCCTACTTTTGGTCAGCTTTTTTATCAAAACGTCACTCTGTGCAATCGCATCCTTTCAAGAATGAGAGCACTTCAACAATCGGAGTGAATAACGAACAAATTGGCGCTTAAGCGTTGTCAGAAACTAATAAGCAAAGACTACTAGGCTCAAAATTGCGTAATTCATTTGTAATGATTTGTGTTGGGATCAGGCTTCTCTTCCCGCCGTCACCAGGATACTGAGGGATACCGCTGAGTGAGAGTGATGATCCCTGGAAGGGCGTGTATCTGGAGCAATCCATTTGCGGCCCTTGCGGCCGGCCGGCGGCGGCGGCGATACTTGTTTACACTTTGCTGCATTTCACCTTATTCAACCTTAGTTTAACCTCACAGTTAACTAAGGTACTGGTACTATTTTCAATATACGCTTCTAAGAATTCTGTTGAAGTTTCGTCGATTGTATTAAATTTTCTATCTTTTGGGCACAGCACAGCGGGGTTATCACGGAAAAACGGTTCCTATAAAACAGGTGCTGTGTGAATGCGCCCTAACCTAACATGTTATTCGGATGACTTGCGGAGTTGACTTACATCATTTCATTTGTTGTATCTTGTAGTACCTACAGTACGCAGGTACGAGTTCCTACGTCTTTGTTCTTTTTAGGGTTTTGCCATCGGTTGCAAAACCCTTATGAAATCGCTTTGGGTCTGTTTTGTGTTTTGAATCCTTAATATCTCAGAAACTACTGCAGCTATTGACTTGAAATTTGAAATAATAATACATTTTGTGCGCCCGCACATATTTATAGAAAAATAAATGAAAATAAATGAAAAATCTAAATGAATATTTTCCATACAAATTTTGAAATCGAAATTTTAAATGGAACGTACAAAGTCAAAAGTGGTATCAAATGAAAGGTACACGTTTGTAGATTTCAAAATAGTTTTGTAAATTTTGGTAGATTTTATACTTTTTAAAATATTTTAAAAAAGGTCAAAAAAATGACCGTTCCCCCCCCCCTTATCTCCGAAGATTGCAGAGCGATCGACGTGATATGTACCAAGTGTTTGTAGATATGGATCTATATTTTACAGGAAAAATATAGAGAAGTCTGTAAAAATAATAGTTTTTGAAATATTGTCAAAAAAGCGCGGGAAAAATTTCTGAAGGGCTGACTACCCCACCGAGTTGGGTATCAAATGAAAAGTATTGGCTTGTACATTCCAATACAGTTTTTGAAATTTCGATAAGTTTTATACTTTTCGAAATATTTTGAAAAAGGTCGAAAAATTGACCGGTACCCCCCCCCCCCTATCTCCGAAGATTGCAGAGCGATCGATCTGATATGTACCAAGTGTTTGTAGATATGGATCTATATTTTACAGGAAATAAGGTAAAAAAAGGGCGGGAAAATTTTCTAAAGGGGTGACTACCCCACCGAGTTGGGTATCAAATGAAAGGTATTGGTTTGTACATTCCAATACAGTTTTTGAAATTTCGATAAGTTTTATACTTTTCGAAATATTTTGAAAAAGGTCGAAAAATTGACCATTCCCCCCCCCCCCCCCCTATCTCCGAAGATTGCAGAGTGATTGATGGAAAATGTACTAAGCGTTTGTAGATATAGATCTATATTTTACAGGAAAAATATAGAGAAGTCTGTAAATATAATACTTTTTGAAATATGGTCAAAAAACTAATTTTCATACAATGGGGGCTATTTCATTGAGAGTAATATCAAATCAAAGGTATGGATTTCGACAATTCAAAACAGGTTTTGAAAATCGTCTAAATTTCATACTTAGTGAAATAGGTTAAAAAAAGCCGAAAAAAATTGTAGGTACCAACCCACTTAACTACCCACTAATCTCTGTAGTAACTGTAATAGGAGTATCCTAGATAATCCACACAGTATCATTTACCCACAAGCTAAGCAAAGCTTGTGTTATTGGTATTACTACTACGATAGCTGTTATACTTAATAAAGTATAAGTATCACATTAGATGATTAATTTTTGTGTACAGAAAAGGACTAGAACACCCGAACAAATAATCTGAAGATCCTACAAATATTAGTCCCGAGGCAGGAATCAAACCTCAACCTCCTGCGTTGTAAGCCCACCGCGCCAAGAGGTTGTCATATTATACGTACAGACAGAAGCACTAATTGGTAACCCCCCTAATAGCTAAAGTTTACATTGCAAATCACTGTACGATTTACAAATCTTTTACTCAAATACTAAGAAACAAAAACGTAACACCCAGTGGGAATCGAACCAGACATCCAATCGCTCACATGACAAGTAATGCACGCACCAACCAACTAAACCAACGAACCAGTTATCAGAGCGTCGAAATTTTATGTTATTAGTGTTCGACAGCGGATTTTTATTTATGAGATCTCTTTACACTGGATAAGAAAAAAAAGAAGTATTTGAGGGTAGATTTAAATATAATCTTGGTGAATAATGAAAAGGTCACTAGCCATACTCAATTCTAGTCTTGACTTACTGGTTTGAATCATAAATGAATTGAAGAATATTGAAGGAAATTATGCAAATTAAGAATTTTGTGAGAACTAAGATCGCGGTGCTATTCGAACAGCAAATGAGTAATCAGGAGATTGCTCGTTAGCTTTGAATTACGGTAAGTTATCAACTTATTATTCTTGTGTCATAATCATTACGAAACAAATACATATTTTTTTAGTAAAACCTTGTTATCTTTAACTTCATTTAAGTATTGATTTGTTGTCTTACAGATAAAAACCGTGCGCTTAAGTGTAATGTGGGGATGTGAATGTAAGAAGCAATGGCAGATAAACAACAGGAGTGTATTACAAATCAGTGAAGGCGCCACAATAATATTGTTGACATTCAGACTAGTTCGCCTTTTGCATCCACTCGTTCTACTGCTCAACAATATTTGATATCAACATCAACAGAAGGCATTTGCATGCAGCTGATATACTTACACAATTATCGAGCAGCAAAAATAGGACTGTCTGCTGAACTCCGTCGTAGGGCATGAATAACTTTAGGTAAGTGATAATACTGATAATTCTCAACAAATTCGAACACCTTTATCTATGATTATTTCATCATAATAATGATATTTTTAACAAGTTAGTATTTACACGAACTAAATTAATATAACAGTTGACTTTTTTTTTCTTTTTAGGTTTTGGAGATGGATATCCTCTATGGGTCCTGGAGAAATAGTAAAAATAACTGGGCGCATGAATGACGAGCTTGAAAGTATTGAAGGTTACTACGCGGATCGCGTATCCAGAAGCCAACATTTATTTTGTCCATGATAATTGTGCAGTGCATCGTACGCGGATGGTTTCTCAAGAGTTGTTCATCTCTACAAGGCATTACTGTTATTTCTTGGACATCTAAAAGTTCGGACCTAAATCCGATAGAAAATATGTGGGGTCAAATGGTTTTAAATTGAGATCCGATCCGTTAGCCCTTAAGCTATTAAGCGATAAGTATCACTAAATATAAAGGACGATAAATATCACTACCTACTAAACCCTAATGTAATTTTACCTTTTAACATTGTCAGAAAAACTCCATTTGACCTCATTTATTTTCAAAACTACCTGATTATTTAGTATTCCATGATTTACACGAGATCCAAATTGTTTAATTCATTAGATTAGCAAAGTAAACGAAAATCTAATGAAAACATGTGTATTCTCGAGCACTAAATCGAAAATGGAATATTATTTTTCAGGATGCTATTTGTAAGTAGGCTAAATAATAAAATAAAACATTAACAAATTTTTTTGTGTTGTTGTTTGTGTAGGCAAATTTTTGAAAAAAATAAACGTAATTGTTTACCTGAAATTATTATTATTGTTTTATTTTATCAATTACTTCAAATTCATACTAATAGACAAAAACTTCACTACTACACATAAATAAATGTCATTACATCTAAAATTAAGTAGTAGTTAAAAAACAAAAACATCCACTGCAAGGATTCGATGACGATCATTACGATGTGCGGTCACAGAATCTCGGTTACACTAACCACTACACCATAGTTACATGTGATACAGGCTCGAAATTTCAGTTTCGTTACTCCTGATAAAAGAAATGTAGGTGTTGAAAAAAACATTTGTTTTTTATTTAAACAATTAAACAAACTTTATAAAAAAACAAAAATAAAAAATAATGTAAATTAAAGTGAATATATAAATCTTCACGGGTTTGAACCTACATGCTACTGAATGATAACTATGACATATTCTGTGAGGGGGTTACCAATTAATGCTTCTGTCTGTACCTACCTAAACGACAAAAGTTCAAAACCCTCGGCGCGCGAGTTACACTCGCACTTGTCGTACTTGTTTTGTAGAGAATTGTATCAGCTTAGAGAATAAATCTTTATGATATCAAAGCTTCATATTCAAGATTTTATCTTATTCCAGCTTTATTTCGTTTACTTTCCCGACCTCTTCCAAAATTCCAAATATTTTTATAAAATCTTAGATTCATCTCGTACTGTAATTGGGGGTCCCCGTAAGGTAAGATGTACGTACATACATGTTTATAAACAAGTAAATATCTTCATACATTTTCAATTTCCACTTCTTTATTTTATCAGTTTCGGTCAAGCTCTGTTCAATTTCAAAGACCGCATCTCTAATTGTTTGTAGTGTAAGGTCTTTTCTACAAACTATGGGGTTTCTTTATTTTATTAGATTGTCCAATGTTGTGCTCTGAATACATTTGTCATTGCTAAAGTTGGTGAATTCATCTATTGTATCGTGTTATTTTATTCATGAAAGGCACCACAAGTGCGTGCGACACAAGAAAAAGAACATCTCGAGCAGCAGCTGTGCATTGCATGCACTGAGACATGGTGCACCATGTCGATATCCGTAGCTGAGTTGATTTCCTCTTTGCGCGCCGTCGTCGTCGCGTCGTCACTTGGCCGCCGCCGCGCCGCCGCCGCCCCGCCCCGCCCCGCCCCGACCGTGGCCGTGTATTCTTGGCTAGCGTGCGCCGAGCCCAGCTAGGCTGCTACCCAAACGCAGACCACTGATGCATTCATTGTATGCAATGCAACACAACACAACACTTTAATATTTTTCCATTACGTTTCATTCTAATTAAAAGAGCCATTGTGAAAATTCCCACTCTCACAGAGCAAAGAAAAAATATATCATTATGTGTTAATTTTTGTTATTCAAGATTCAATTACTGAGTGTGCGAAATAAGTCTTAGTGGGACCTAGCATTCCTCCGATTCGTCTGCCGTCAGACTTTCAGCTAATTGTAACTGCTTCCTTTATATTGCAATATTTTTGAGTAGCTAATGCCATTATGTTGTAGTTGTTTAGCGATGCACAATGCAAACTATTTTGCGGTATAGCTCTAAATATCACTGAATGGAATCGTAATTGCATTTCTTGTTGAGATCGGAGCTCTATACGGAACCGCACAATAACACGTTGTTAACAGGGTGCCGTTACAGGGCATCTATTGGCAGAATGTTCGAGCCGGCATTTAAAGGATTTGTTTCTCTTTCAGGTGAATACTGCACGGACGTTGTCATGAAGTGGAATGATGTCACAGATATCAGTAAGTCCAAGTTCGTCTTGTCCTATTGTATTTTTACATTTTTTACCTTCTTTTTATCATACTGCATCTACTTAAGTGTACTCTGTTCGCGTTAAGTATGTAGCCTTATTTAATTTTTACAACATTTGTTGAAATTGAAACCTAAAATGACCTGTCGTATCGTCATCGCATAGATTCTACCTGCTTCTTTTGACATTTATATATTTGGACAAAGCGACTTCTTTAGATCTTGCTGATTAACATTTTTACTTTTAGCACTATCTGTAGTTACCTCTGTAGCTATCGACGTTAATGCTTCCTATGCGTAGACTGAGCAGCTAGCCACCAGCCATTCAGATAGGTTATATTATGGCTGTTTCACTGTAATAAGAATAACACATTGAACTTCGGTTCATAGAGTTCGCTCTATCAATATTATTATGATGATGAGGAGCACACGAACAGTTGCACAAACACAGGTGGTGCCGGCGCCGGCACGCCGCCGCCGCCGCCGTGCTGGACTGTCCAGTATCAAACTAACTTATACTTACTTACTACCCACTAAAAGTAAAGAGTTGCTGCTGGGCAGGCCAAATATAGATCGATGACAGACAATCGATGGGCTCACTCAACAGAGGCAGATAAACTGCCCCGTGTGTAGATGACTTAATTCAAGGGGTTGGCTAACAAACACTGGATACACAGCTACATATAGAGACACTCTTAAGGAGAAGACAAGACCTACTTTTGTACTAAAACGTATATAATATATTTTGTGACACCTTACAATAAGTAGGTCAGTGTTTTGACGTGCGTTTGAGTGATGCAACGGCAGTTAACGTGGTGTGTATATGACATATCATCAGCATGGATGATCGCCGCGCCGTTCACCTAAAGCTCTCATTTATTCGGAGATAGCAGAAGGTAACGCTACAAGGATGTATGTGTTCAAACGACACGTCACCGCTTGTGGTTGACCCGGGATGTCGGGAAAAGCTTGCCTCCCGAAGATCGTCTTGGCGATCTACCACCTACACCATCAATAAAGCATTTGAGGTAAATCGCCTCGGGACAATAGACGCACAAGTCAGATACGAAAAGAGAGACCTAAAAGTCCTCATACATGTACGATGAAACTCCGCGGGTCAACTCTACTGGCTCATGACATGTGTCAGACGCTATTCAAGAACAAGTTCGATCTAGCGAGTCATCTAAGGGCTTATATAAGATGGCAACTATGGCAAGATTCCATACATCTGCTGATGACCCAACTTTTTTGACGCCCCGTACATTACTACACCCAAATACCAAATACCAACTGTCCAATACTACACTAGTCGCCGGACGCCGGTGTACGCCTGTTTTCTCGACCTCTCCAAGGCATTTGACCTTGTCAGCTACGATGTGCTTTGGGGAAAGCTGAGGGACAGGGGTGTGCCGCCGGACGTGCTAAGAATGTTTCAGTTCTGGTACGGACATCAGACCAACGTTGTAAAGTGGTCTAATGCCCTCTCTGACGCATATGGGTTGGAGTGCGGAGTGAGGCAGGGGGGGGTGAGCTCTACTTCTCTCTTCAACCTGTATGTAAATGATCTCATTGTTGGGCTCAGCAACATGCGTGTTGGCTGTCGTGTTGATGGTGTTTGTATAAACAACATCAGCTACGCGGACGACATGGTTTTGCTGGGCCCGACAGCGAGATCTGTAGAGGAAATGATGAAAGTATGCGCCGACTACGCCGCTTCACATGGTCTCTGTTACAATTTAAAAAAATGTGAGTACGTTGTTTTTAGGGCCGCCGGTAATAACCTCAAAGAATTCCCTGAAATAACCCTAAATGGCATGAACATTCAAAAAGTTACATCTTTCAAATATCTTGGACACATTGTTACCGACGACCTTAAAGACAACGCTGACATAGAAAGAGAGCGTAGGGCCTTGGCGGTCAGAGGTAATATGCTGATCCGTAGGTTTTCTCGGTGTTCAGAAGATGTAAAAGTAACGCTGTTTAAAGCATATTGTCAATGCTTCTACACCGGGAACCTATGGGTTAGTCACACCAAACAGCCGCTGGAGACCCTACGAGTACAGTACAATAATATATTTAGGATGATGTTGGGTTTACCTCGATTCTGCAGTGCATCAGGGATGTTTGCTGAGTATGAGACGGATGGCTTTGCAGCTATCCTCCGGAAAAAGACGGCATCTTTGATGCGCAGAGTGCGGGATAGCCCCAATAGCATCCTAAAAACAGTAGCCGGAAGGATTGCTTCTCCAATATGGCAAAAATTTGTAAAAAAAGTTATTTGAATTGTAATACTATTGATTATATTTAATTTAATTTATTGATCTAATCTAATTTTATTGTGTAATTTAATTTAATTTAATCTGTAATTTAGTTAAATAATTTAAGTTGTTTTTGTTGCATTGTTCTAAATATTATGTATTTGATTTAACTGATTTTAATTGTAATTTTATGTTACTTTACTAACAAATTATGGATCAATGAAATCCGAAATAAAAGATTTTTATTTTTATTTATTTATTTATTACCCAGACCTTTTAAAATAAATAATAAGTAGGTACTACGGTACTACATCAAGGATTCCGAAATCAATATCAAAAACCTTTTACAAGTTGGGAGAAAAAAATTGATTCATTTTTGACATTGACAGTCACAAAAGTCGGCATTGGTGGAATTGTGTCAAACCAGATGCAGATCCACTTAAAAGAAGTTGAAGTTACCTTTCGTTTCTTTCTCGCACAAAATATATAATTTAAAATATTTTTTACTCCCTGCTTCTAAAAATGTTAGAAAAATCTATAAAAAAATAAATAAATCCGGCAGTAGTTATAACATGTCATTGTCTGCACGGCGGCGCTTATTTATTTTTATTCGGGCTGGGTCGAGTATCGCCATTCTTCTTTCCGTGATGAACATAGTCTTGTATTTAGAATATTTAAAAAAAGGGTCTAATAAAATTGTTTTTTTTTTGTTAGATACCCGTGCGAAGCCGGGGCGGACCGCTAGTTCATATAATATAATAATTATAAATTGCATATAAATTAAACTACAATAGTTCTGCGTGGGACAAGCGTCCCAGGCAGGAGCGTGGGCGTGGGCCTCCAAGTCCACATGGAACGTACTAGTAACTAAACTAGGTACCTGCCTGCGCATCTCTTTACGAATCACCTTTACATGTTTAGCATTTTCATTCTCTTAGCTTTGCTTGTGGATTCTATGCAACAGCTGGAGTGCGTAGTTTCCTTACAGTAAGAGGTCCGGATTCAAGGTAGATATAGAATAGACTATCGGAAGAGAATGTATACCTAGTGATTTAAAAACATAACCTTAAATAAAGAACGTTGCCCTCATTCTAACTCTTAAGAATTTGATTTCAGTGGCTCTCTCCAAACCGGTAAACAATTTTATTATTCATTAACCGATTGTGCGAATATTGTGTTACTTTGCCTAAGGATTATCTGTCGGTGCTAAATCACGCAGTGTTTTGAAGGTCCATATATGGTCCATATTAGCACAGTGTATATGTGTACTGTGATATTAATTTACTGATTCTATC
>CAWVOY010000246.1:0-28184 GCA_963931895.1 Eupithecia pulchellata | reverse complement strand
GGGCGCTCAGCTAGCGCGGGGCGACTCGCGGCGGCGGCGGCGGTGGCAGCGACGGCAGCGTACGCGCGTGGGGGGGAAGGAGCGCGCGCGCGTGTCGGCCCCTCACGTGGTGACGCGGGGAGCGGGCGGGGGGAGCACAAGGTATCGGCGGTGTTGTCCGCCGCAGCCGGTGACGCGTTGAATATCGCTGACTCAAACGATGACACCGACATATTTTGCGCTCCTCGTTGCATGTTGACGTTGGACTCGGCCGCAGGTGACCTAGTTACCGAGGCCGCACGAAGTGATGAAACCTCGGAGCGAAGTTCACTGATCTCGGCCTGCGACTCCTCCAACTTCCTTTTGACTTCGACCAGACTTGCTTTAAGATTAGTGACATCCTTAAGCAGTCTGGTCACATCGACGTGGTCGAACGTCACGGGGGGCAGCTTATGCAGCACCTTCGCGACGAAGTCGGGCACGTCGTCCGGATCTGTGCTCTTGAACAGCGTGATGATGTCCTGCACACTTTTCTCTCCGCCATCCCTGCGTCGCGAGGGCATCTCGTCCAGTTTCCCGAGCGCCTGGAAGAGCAGCGCCTTGCCACTGCAAATGTCCTCCTGCGTAAAGTTGGACTTGCAGATTTGCAGGATGCTGACCTCGTCCATGGTATCGATGGCATTTTGGATAAACGCCAAGAGCTCATTGGCGATGAGTGGTTTCGCACTCATCGCGTTCGCGGGCAGCGCTGGTGAGCGCGCGTATCACGAATAAAATATTCGAGACGGTGCAAGGACGAGGCACGACCGTTTCCGAGCGCGCATCGCACTGCACTAATGATGGGTCTCCTGAGAACACCAGTCTCATAAGAGTCTGGGCAACAGGAGACACCATCAGTGTGTGTGTGTGAGAGCGGGTGTGTTATGTGTAGTGTTATGTGTAGTGTGTGCGTGTGCGCGTGTCTGTGACTAGTGCTCCTGAGGACACCGGTCTCTTGAGAGTCCGGGCAACAAAGAACACCGCCTGTATGTGTTGTGTGTGCGTGTGTGTATGTGTGTGTGTGTTTGTTAGTGCTTCTGAGAACACCGAGTCCGGGCAACAGGAGCTAACAACATGTGAACTAAGACAGTTTTGGTTATGTTAAGTATTTTATGCATCCTTAGATAAATTACATAAATCTTTACAAAAATTAAATTAATAAAGGAAAGTTGCTACATTACAGTGTAATCACCTAACAAAAAGGAGGAAATCTTCGGTTTGATAATAATCTAGAGTTAAGAGCCAATTGGTTGTTTTAAATTTACATTCGGAGTAGGTTATTTCATGTATACCTACTTAAGTTTTTATTAATTTTATTATATAAATAGTGCTGTTTTATATACGCTGTATGGGGTTGAATATTAGTACAAATTTTATAGCTTCTCCGCTTGGGGGGTAGGTTCCTGTCATAAGGTGTTACTTTATGTTTTTTTAATATTACTTGTAGTATATAGATTTGCCTAATAGTAAGGAGTTTACATTCAGTATAAACTAGTCTAGTCGGGTAACGGTCATGTCATCCAAGCCTTACGCTTGGATGACATGACCTTTAAAACACATCTTTGTGCTCTTTCTAGCGGCATAAGAGTGGTTTTATGCGTTCCGCCCCAAACAGAGACGCAGTATTGAATTATAGACTGGCATAGGGCTTTGTACACAATAGTTATAAGACGAGTATCAGCTATATGTCTTAGCTTTTTTAAAATCCAGGATAACTTACGTACTCTACCTGTTAGTAACCCAACATGTAGATCCCATTTGCAGAGGTCATCAACGATAACTCCCAGATATTTTATTTCTTTAGTTTTACTAATTTTTAAGCAATTGCACTGAGTTAAAGCCGAGGCACGATCACATTTATGCAGGAGCAGTTTAAAAGATTCTGGCGGTTTAGTTGAATTAGTAATAGTGAAAGTCATGTATTTTGTTTTCTCTATATTTAGAGTAAGTAAGTTTGAATTTATCCATCTAGACACATTTTCAATTCCTCTTTCAGCGTAACAGTGTGCCTCAGACCAAGTCTTTCCGTGAAATACAAGAACGGTGTCATCAGCAAAACTGATGACAGATCCATTTGTTAGAGCCATGTTACATAGATCATTGATGTAAATCAAAAACAGACTCGGTCTAAGGACTTCCTTGGGGAACACCGAAAAACACTGGGGAATCATTACTCATATGGTTCATAACTTTAACTCTTTGAAACCGATGACTCAAGTAGCTCTTAAATATTTCTAGCGGTATACCACGTATACCATACTTCTCCATCTTTTCCAGCAGAATCGGAACCCACACAGTGTCAAATGCTTTCTTTAGGTTAAACTGTATGACATCGCCAAGCAGTTTCATTCTTTTTTAACAAACTACTGAAACAGTTTTTATGACAAAATAACATAAAAATATACGTTTTTAATGTACGTCGGTATCTACGTCATTTAGGCTGAGCGCATATTAAAGTCACGGTACCGGTACGCCTTAAAAGTTAAACGAAACTGTTCTGTATAAAACTGCTACATTATGCTGGAATCAACTGCGTCAGGAGAATCATCAAACGTCACACACCCAAAACGATACTATTCTGTCTCATCATCATCAGCCTATGTTAGTCCACTGCTGGACAAAGGTCCCCTAATGAGCGCCATAGCGCCCTGTCTTCGGCTTGTCGCATCCAGCATCTACCAGCAGTCTTTCGCAGATCGTCATCCAACCTGGCCGGAGGGCGTCCTACACTACGTTTACCAAGTCGCGGTCTCCACTCAAGAACACGTTTACCCCAGCGGTTATCGGTTCTTTGCGATATTATGGCCGGCCCACTGCCACTTCAGTTTGCTAATTCTCTGAGCTATGTCGATGACTTCAGTTCTCTGTCGGATGTATTCGTTACGAATCCTATCCTTCAGAGAAACTCCGAGCATAGCTCTTTCCATAGCTCGCTGAGCGACTTTGAACTGGTGGACCAACCCTATCGTGAGTGTCCACGTCTCAGCTCCGTCGTTCTGTCTAGGTCTACATATTTTTGTAAATCAATAGTCTGTTCTAAAACTATTGTGAATCAAGTTTGCGCAACCTAATAGATCGATTTCGATGATAATTTTGCAGTCTTATACCGGATGATTACGAGGTGAAATTGTATTCCGTAGGAATGAGTATTTAAAAACTATTATGAACAAGGATCCGTTATCGGTTTTTGGTTAGAAACCATCAAATTATTAACAACTTCTCTTCGATCTAATCCGCTCTTCTGGATTCAAGACCCTTCTGAAATCACTGCATGTTAAGACTTCGGTTGTTCCGCTTCTCCGTCCAGTTTCATTCGTCATGATGGCGCATGAAACTGTGCCGAAATATCGGGAAACTCAAAACATTAATCATGGTTAATATCCCGTCATAATGGACTTTATTGCTACAAACCATGAAAGTTTTAACGTCCCCTTCGTATAAGGGATCATCAGCCCTAGGAATGCGGGTGCTGAATGTTTACTTAATTAATTATTTAGTTTTGCCCTTGAATTATTATTTAGGCCAATTTTTTTTATACACGTAAATCAATAGCAGAAAGTAGTATTGTATTTGCCCTTTTATTTATAAAGCTGTCTTGGTCCACCAGTCATCATCCACAAGTCCACACACGAAAATTAAGTATTCTCTTACCTGCGTTCCTTTCCCAGTAGCAAACTAATGAAATCTGCTAAATATGCTGGAATAAACTGCGTCAGGAGAATTATTAAATTATTTATAAATTTATTTGATGTTAAATAGACAAAATTGTAATATATCGCTTTTGGTGTTACGTATTTTCTGCCGGAGCTCTCAAGTTGATTTGACAATACATCTGCAACATAAATAAATATATAATGTATAAATACATTTTATATGATATAATGTTTACTTAGTACCTATTTGATGTTGAAGTGCAAATTTTGATTGTTTGTGCTGTTTTATTAGTTATATAATACATATGTATGGTTTGCTTTAATGTATAATTTATAGTGTAATGTTTCTTTTCAGCCCATGTTATTAATGGCATTCAATTGAATTCTCATGTGTAAAATAACTTTTCTCCTCTCAAGAGAGGTCCAAAACCGGTTACATACCCATGGAAAGTGGATTCCTTGCTATCGTGTTCACGACGTATATCTTCGTGCTTTCCCCTCCAGAGCTCTCCCCCGCGGCTTTGCCAGCAGTTATTATAGCATTGTTCACGTAGTCGCAGGGCACGAAGCCTATGCGTGTGTCTGGGTGCGCCAACAAACTGTGGATCACTCCGATGACGATGCCAATTAGCAACTGTGGGAGAAAGTTGAATTGTGAAGGTTGGCGCCATTACGTCCAGCACCACTACCGTAAAACAAAAATGTGTCTTCAAATATCCGCCTTAATGATTTTTCATCATTAAACTCAGAGTTATTTCTTTAGCCTTCCAAAATAGGCACTTAGACATTTTAAGAAAACAAAAACACCACAATGAATCAATTAATACTACGAGTATATCTCAAGGATTAAATAATAAATCTCTTGTATCTTTACTATTAGACATGACTAAAGCCTTTGACTGTGTCTTTGAAAATTGAGAAATTAGGAAGTAGAGGAAAAGATCTCTCTCCGATAACATCATAATTTAAAAAAATAGATGGCAAGCTACTGTTATTCAAAAGTAAAACTAAGGCAATAGAACCAATAAATCGAATATGTTTTACTGGGTGTACCTCAAGGGAGTATACGAGGATCCCTACTATTGTTGCTCGATATATACTCTAAAATAACGAAATATCTATAAGGTATGTTTGCCGGCGACGCTACAATATTATAGTAATAACAAATCTAACACTTTATTTGTACAGGAAATTAACTTCACATTGAAATTAGTTGTAGACTGGCTTGAGCAAATTAACATATCTATACTAATATTATAAAGAGGAAAGATTTGATTGTTTGTTTGTTTGTTTGTTTGAATTGAATAGGCTCCGAAACTACTGGACCGATTTA
The DNA here is from genome assembly GCA_963931895.1 of Eupithecia pulchellata. Lineage (NCBI taxonomy): Eukaryota > Metazoa > Arthropoda > Insecta > Lepidoptera > Geometridae > Eupithecia > Eupithecia pulchellata. Next base: position 23,180 of record CAWVOY010000246.1, on the reverse strand, counting down.
AAAAATTCTTTCACCATTAGAATCCAAAATTTTCCGTGATGAACATAGGCTATATAATATTTTCAAAAAAGTTAGGGATCCGCATGAAAAATTCAATAATTGAACCGTGCGCTGTATATTCAACCTCTTTTTCTATTATGGCGCGTCAGAATAGAAAAAGAGGTTGCGCACTGTGCTTTCTTTTTCTCTTTGGCCAGTGTCAGTTATGGAGTGTCGGTCGAGTCAATGTCAAAAATCCCAATGCTGTTAGAAAAAGTAAGGGATCCGTATGAAAACTGTGAAATCCATCGTGTTATTGTGTATAATTTCTGAAATTTTTGTTTAATACCCGTGCGAAGCCGGGGCGGGCCGCTAGTTTAAAAATAAAATTAAAAGATGAAGGCTTGAAATTAATGTTTTCTATTAGCTGAATAGAATTTTATGTATATTTTGCGATATGGCCCTCTAATATTGTATTAAGTATGTGTACTACTTACTACTGAACTATTTAGGTATATAAAACTATTTCAATACTTACGCCGCTGGCGCCATACGCGCAGCTCATGTCCAGCCAACCTGGCACAGGCTCTCTGAACGAGTTCACCACTGGAAACAAAACAATACAAGTGTCGAGGAGTTTCAACAACTCGGCAGAAAGTAATGGTTTATCAAATCAAATAATTTATTCTTTAAGTCTGCACGTGACGATGGATATGACGAGTTCGATTTTCATATACATTTGTACGATCTGCTGGTATAGTTTCAGGGTGTTCTGGTCGCTTTCTATACGTTATAAAAAATATTGATCTATGAAATATATTGTATTAAGTATACCAGTCATGCAGTAGCCACAACACAACACAAGCTACGCTTAGCTTGGGGCTAAGCGTTCCACCATGTGTGGTACATTGCACGGCTACAGAAGAGGCCAGACGGAAAACGGGATTGAAGAGTCTTATATAGTCATCAAACCCGTCGACACCTCTAGAAAGCTGAAATCTCCAAAAGTCCTGCTCCGGTATTTCATGCAGCTTGGCTGGTTAGGGCCTGGTTAAGCAGGGGGATAATGCAAAATACACTCCTTAGCGAGATGTCAGTGCAGATCTTAGTTCCCCCACTTAGAATTAGAATTAGCTTGGGCTAGATGATTTTTATGTTTAATGCAGTGTGGAACGTCCAGCATTATTTATTTTTATCCTAAAATTCCACCTTCACCCAAACAATATATTGGACTCACCGATCCCTGGTCTGACGACGCAGACGGGCAGACCCTGAGTCGTGGTTCGGACCAGTTCCTCAGCGACTGCTTTTGTGAAAGTGTATGTGTTGGGCCAGCCTTCTGTCAACCTGGAATCATGTATCTACAGGTTAGGGAAATTCGTGGGACTATGTATATTTTGACTCTGTCTTTTCCCTATGTATGCTTCATCATCACTCATCATCAGCCTACAGTCCACGGTTGGACATACATAGGCCTCCCCTAATGAGAAAATTAAAATTAATAAAATTAATAAATTAAATAAAATTAAATAATGCCATCTATGGGAGATGGCATTATATAATTTTGTAATTCAGGGGTTTGTTCCCATAATCCTCATGCTGGGCATGCGGGTTGGGGATCACAGCTCGGTAGAGTTGTTCTGCAGAGGGCGATGCCCGCCCCCCTGTACTTCCCTTAGTCACCTCTTACGCCACCCACGGGAAGAGTGGGGGTGGTGAAATTATTTGCTGGCACCACACGGGCCAATGTATGCTAAGATCTCTAAAACTACGGCACGGATTTTATTGATGATTTTAATAGATAGATTTTGTTTGAAGAGGAAGGTTTTTGTACAGGATTGAACCCGTACGATGCCGGAGTGGGTCGCTATTTATAACTTACGGCTTGGTGAGACTATTGAATCTTTGTTCTTCCATCGTCTCCGCCATCTCAATGAGGGTGTGTGGAGCGATGGCGCTCCCGTAGAACGACTCTTGCACGTCTGCCCTGATGAGGTGTTTCACAGCGAGCGCGTACGCTGATGACACGTGCACGAATGATCTGGAAGACACAATCATCATTTCCGACCGCAAATTGCCGATAGCATCGCCGTCGAACGTGGCAATGGTGACGAAGCTTATGCTATTAGGAATTTATTGAATTTTATTACTTATTAGGAAATCATCGCTGGAAATAGATATACTAGTTGTTTTATTATTCTTTCTTCTTACTGTAATTTTCTTTGTTAATGAATGCCACATTTTTTATACAATGAAAAACACTTTAGTAAATTTATAGAGATACCCGAGTTTAGGTTTGCCTTTTGTAAATTTATAAAGTAATGGATAAAATACCTACCTAGAGTGAAAAGTTTAAGAAGTGCGTAGAGAAGGCACCTATGATCGGATGGGAAACGGCTATTAACAGTAGTTATAGTAAAGCAAATACAGGTAGGTATAGAACTTACTTCAGATTGGTACAAGCCTTAGCGAATTCTATGACTTCCCTGGTCCCGCGTACGTTGATGAACGTCGCCACCTTTAACACCTCATCGAACCTGGTCGTGGCAGCTAGGTGGAAAATCACGTTCACCTAGAAATAGTGAAAACCGTTGTAGATTCGTTGGCATGTTTGTAACTTTATGTAATTGTAAGCGTGTTTTTGGATCTATTCGATTGTATCAGGTTTGTACTCGATTGTACCACGAAAAATAATCGGGATAGATTTTAAAATGGTCAATTTTAATCAATACCTATATCAAGTTGGCGGTTTCGGTTTCGCTTGATGCTCATGAACAAAGAACAAAGTAATCATTTTATTAACAGACTAAGACTTATGTAATTTGTATTTTTTATTGACATGTCCAAGAGTCCTGTAATAGAATACGAAAACAAGCTCAATGGTTCAATGGTCATATCAAATGCTTTATTTCCTTTAGACCTTACAGGACTCTTGGACACATAGAGAGTCATAGATGGGCTAAACAGAAAAAGCTTGTGATAGCAGAATACCAAAAGGTGTAAAAGGCGGCGATTGATAGGCGATATCATTGTCATCGTGAGGTGATAGTGATAGTGGAATTAAGCCCCTGTAAGGTCTAAAGCACTTTGATTTTGATTTTGGACTGTTCGGTGGGTTATGACGTAAATCAAGTGGATGGCAAACACAGTATGAACCTTATAGACCTTTTATAGAAACACCAGGAAATATCTTGAGGAGGCTTCACCGTGGACTAGAAGGGCTCTTGACTAAAAGACTAACCTACTTAAGAACGTAACTTATACAAATAATATAAATATTGAGCCTCGCTTCGTGGCCGTTGATCTACTGTTATGATAATTATATTTTTTAATTTAGAGTAATTTCATAAAATTATTTTATTACTAGCGGCCCGCCCCGGCTTCGCACGGGTATTAAACAAAAATTTCAGAAATTATACACACTAAAACGATGAGTTTCACAGTTTTCATACGGATCTTTACTTTTTTTAACAGCATTGGGGTTTTTGACATTGACTCGACATTCCAAAACTGACACTGGCCGTAGAGAAAAAGCAAGCACCGTGCGCTCGCTATACAACCTCTTTTTCTATTCTGACGCGCCATAATAGAAAATGAGGTTGAATATACAGCCCACGGTTCAATTATTGAATTTTTCATGCGGATTCCTAACTTTTTTGAAAATATTATATAGCCTATGTTCATCACGGAAAATTAAGGATTCTAATGGTGAAAGAATTTTTTAACTCGGTCCAGTAGTTTCGGAGCCTATTCAATTCAAACAAACAAACAAACAAACAATCAAATCTTTCCTCTTTATAATATTATTAGTATAGATGTTTTCTATAGAAAACATTGTATAACAAGAAATGATAATAAATAAAGTGAAATAGGTAAATATAATAACTTAGAGTAAGGAGTTTATGTTTTCTAGTAATTAAAATTCCTAGAATTCATGTTTTATAATAATATAACGACTGATTCTTCAATAAAACAAAGTTAAAATTTATATGACTATTCTTCTAAAAAATAAGTGATAGGAACCTACTCTACAAGCAATCGCAGTAAATACGTCAACCTACCTCTCTGGTCATAGTCTCCCAGTTCTGGCCGCTGATGCTTTCCACTTACCTCTCTGGTTATGGTCTGCCAGTTCTGGTCGCTCATGCCTTCCACCTACCTCTCCGGTCATGGTCTGCCTCTCCTGATCGCTGCTACGTTCCACGTACCTCTCTGGTCATGGTCTGCCAGTCCTGGTCGCTGATCCCCAGGCGCGGCGCGGCCGCGTCCCCCTCCACAGCCACGATGTGCTGGAGGAAGTCCGGCTGCTGCGCGCGCAGCGGACCGAACACCTGGAAGAAAGATCTAACTATCAAAAAGAAACAAACATCCAGCAATGAATGGTTTTTGGTTTGCATATTTATAATGAACTATCGGTCCGCCTCGGTTTCGTTAGGTTAGCTAACAAAAATTTTAAAAATAGGTATATAAATTTTTACACACATTTGGTTACATTATCGAAGTTTTTATACACAACCATAACTTATTTAAATATATTCTACAGCCTTATGTTCATCAGGGATAATGTGCGATTCTAATCAGGAACGATTGTTTTTGTAATCGGTCTAGTAAGTAGTTTCGCAGCCAGCAGTATTCAATTCAAACAAAGAATCAATCACATCTTTCCTCTTTTTAATTGTTTATCTTATAAAGAACAAAAATATGTTCCAAATATCTTGATAGGTGGCAGCCGTGGCAGGGTGTCAATTGATAATTAGGGTTTATGTCAATGAAAAGGTATACAAGTTTCAGAAAAGGTGTATTAGAGCTATGTTCCGCATTAAAGTAAACGATTCATGTCAACCCTTTTTTGAAAAATACAATATATTTACGCTCCCTTCGTTGTATATTTTGGAAACGGCTATGTTTGTCAGACACAATCCGCACCTATTCTGTCGGCAACAAGACGCCATACAAAGGAATAGACGAGATCAGTTCAAAATTTGCACTCTTAACTGTAAAAAAAAAAGTTTTGCGCAAAAGCTTTTTTGCTATGGCACCATCGGTCTATAACAAAATTCCGCTTCCGATAAGAGAACTGCCTACCACGGTGTTTCAGAGAGAGCTTAAAACCTTACTTTATAATAAATGTTACTATACAATTAAAGACAATAAATGACAAGAATATTAATAAATGACCAGCTATATTCTTATTTTCTATTGACTAGCCTACAATTTGACATTTATATACACTCAATTTATTCATTCCTTCTTCTGTATTATTATAAAGTTTTTATTCCGAGTTTCCTATTATGCATGTACTGTACATTAACATACCAAAAATTGCACGCTCATAAAGGGCAAATTACATTGTATCTTTTACTTATACTGTACCATCTTTTTAACATGTAATTATGCAATAAATATACTTTGACTTTGACTTTGAATGTCAAATGTAGTTATATAAACTAAAAATACGAAAGTACCGAGGATAGATCCCTGCGTTACGCCCATTGTCCCAACTACAGATCCTGAAGACCGTTTCTCATTAATTTCAACTCTTTCTATCCTATCACTCAAATAAGATGTAAGAAGATCCAAAGAGGTGTCCCTTCTTCCGTAGTGATGTAGTTTCCTGATTAATGTTTCATAGTGTTCACAATCGAAGGCTTTTGACAAGTCGCAAAAAACGCCTAAAGTATCTTTCGACTTTTTCCAAGCATCAAATATATGCGATACTAATTCTACAGTAACTCTACAATACCTACCGCGCGGAAACCCAAATTGTTTAGTTTTATTCGCCTAGGTATTTATGATAATTTATTTCTGCTATCGTCGCTGTTTTGTGTTTTTGACATTGTATAGAACGTGAGAATTAGACATACAACATGGTAACCTCATACTTCGAATAGCCATTTGATATCTAAATTTCATCACAGGCGAAGCCGTGGGGCACCGCTGGTAGTAGAAATAGTTTTCGAAATTATTTTTTTTTCATTTTAATATTATTAGACGGAGAATCTCAACTTACTGGATCCTCAAAAATGACGTCGAGTCGTTCTTTGACACTCTTTCCCTTCTTCGGCCGAATGAGGATGTACAGCTTTGCCAGTTTACACGACCTGCCAATAAATACATCCGTAAGGAAAAACACGCTGTCATTTTTTGCTTACTGTCTTGACCTTGTTAGTTCTCGTGTGTATATTCACCTACTCCTGTCGAATAGTCGGGAAAAACAAAGGTAAATAACCGCGAGGTACAGTCAACGTCTTAAAGACCCAAGCGTTCAGTCGAACCAAAATATAGAACAACCTGAAGCTCAAAATCTATGCTCCAGAGAAAATGCTTAGAAATGAACACATTATAGTCTAAGTGTATAAAACTCGTGGCAGCCACGACGTAAACCTAAGGTCAGCGTGGTGACTACAGCACTATAGCCACCCTTGTTTAGGGAGGCATGCTTTTGGGTATCTGATGACTTGATGAGTGGTAAAATTTTAAAAATACCGTCGGTGCGCCTGCCATAATCGTTATGTGTTTTTGAGCAAGTTTTCAGGAGGGACTAAAAACTGTTTTATTTAATTATTATTTGACATATAAATAATTCAAAAATGCAGAATCATGGCAAAATATATCTTTTCTGTATTGAGCTAAGAACAATAGGAATACAATGTTCATATAAGGCACAATATTTATTTTTTGTCATTTTATGCACATATCAGATTTGTGTTGCGGTTGTCATTTCTTACATGTGAAAATATGCACATGTAGAATTTGTCAGAAGCTTTAACACTAGAAAACTAAGTCCATCATAATACTACAAGTGCATTACGAAACCAAACTTTGAACCAAAGTTCAAAGAAAATCAATTTTTATGAAATAAAAAGAACTTAAACCATGATAACCAGGTAAAAAAATTTTTTTTGGTAAGAATTTAAAACTTTATTGAGCAATTAAATAAATTACAGTTATCTACTAAGCTAGGTAACATGTTAAGTAGGTATAAACGTGGAAACTCTCTTAAATTTATACTAAGCAGGGAAAAAATATGTTTCTATTCTAAATTTGACTAAAATCATATTAAATGTTTCAATATCTAACCTAATCATTCATATTTTTGAACTTCAGCTTGATTTTCCTAAAGAAAATATGTCAGCATTCAAACATTGGCTACTTCGAACATTTTTGACTATTCAAGTTAGAGATTGACGTTTGTACCCGTTTGTACCTCAGAGAGTTGACTGAAACCATGTTTTTGATTCAATATCTATTAGAATTACTCACATTTCAGAACCTGGGCATGATTACTCTGAAAGAACTCTTGCATTTACCGGAAATCGACATTTCTTAAGAATTTCGAAGATTCAAGTAGGATTTTGACGTTTGTACACGTTTTTACCTTCAAGATTTTACTCAAATCATATTATTTGTTTCAATATCTATTCTCATCATTCATTGCTTTGTACTTCAGATTGATTTTCCTGAAGAAAATATGTCAGTATTCAAAAATTGGCTACTTCAAACATTTTTTACTATTTAAGTTAGAAATTGACGTTTGTACCCGTTTGTATCTGCAAAGATGTGACTAAAATCATGTTTATTGATTCAATATCTATCAGAATCACTCAAATTTCAGAATCTGGGCATGATTTCCGTGAAAAAGCTTTTGCATTTTCCAAAAATCGACCAATCGAAAGAATTTTGAAGATTCAAGTTGGATTTTGACGTTTGTACCCGTTTTTACCTCCAAGATTTTACTAAAATCATATTATTTGTTTCAATATCTATTCTCATCATTCATTGCTTTGTACTTCAGCTTGATTTTCCTGAAGAAAATATGTCAGTATTCAAAAATTGGCTACTTCAAACATTTTTGACTATTCAAGTTAGAGATTGACGTTTGTACCCGTTTGTACCTCAGAGACTTGAATGAAACCATGTTATTTGTTTCAATATCTATCCTCATCATTCAAAGTTTTGTACTTCAGCTTGATTTTCCTGAAGAAAATATGTCAGTATTAAAAAATTGGCTACTTCTAATATTTTGACTATTCAAGTTGGATTTTGACGTTTGTACCTCTAAGATTCGACAGTAGTCATATTAACTGTTTTTAAATCTGACCTAATCATTCATATTTTTGAACTTCAGCTTGATTTTCCTGAAGAAAATATGTCAGTATTCAAAAATTGGCTACTTCGAACATTTTTGACTACCTATTCAAGTTAGAGATTGACATTTGTACCCGTTTGTACCCCCAAAATAAGACTGAATACATGTTAATTGATTCAAAATCTATCATAACCACTCATATTTCAGAACATGGGCATGATTTTCTCGAAAAAACTTTTGCATTTTCCGAAAATCGACCTTTTTAAAGAATTTCGAAGTTTCAAGTTAAATTTTGACGTTTGTACCCGTTGTACCTCCAAGTTGTGACTGAAATCATGTTGATAAAAAAATCATGTCAATACCTATCATCATTACTCATAGTTGAGAACCTAGGTATGATTTTCCAGAAAAAACTTTAGCATTTTCCGATAATAGAAATTTGTTAAAGAATTTCGCAGATTCAAGTTGGATTTTGACGTTTGTACCCGATTGTAGGTACCTCTAAGATTTGACTTAAATCATATTAATTGGTTCAATATCTATTCTAATCAATCTTATTTTTGAATCTCAGCTTATTTTCCTGAAGAAAATATGTCAGCATTCAAACATTTTTGACTATTCAAGTTAGAGATTGACGTTTGTACCCATTTGTACCTGCAAGATGTGACTAAAATCATGTTAATTGATTCAATACCTATCATAATCACTCATATTTCAGAACCTGGGCATGATTTCCCTGAAAGAACTCTTGCATTTTCCGAAAATCGACCATTCTAAAGTATTTCCAAGATTCAAGTTGAGTTTTGACCTTTGTACGCGTTTGTAACTCCAAAATTTGACTGAAATCATGTTTATTTACTTAATATCTATCATAATCATTCACACTGAAGAACCTCAACTTGATTTTTCTCAAGAAACTTTTTAATTTTTCATGTCAAACGTTCAAATGCGATGTTTTGATTTTAATTTCAGGTTTACGTTGTTTTGTTTGTCTTTTTTCAGTCTGAAACTTTTATTTCATGTCTTTAAAATGTAGACAATTTCAAGCCCTACCAAATTATGTGCCTAAGTACCATAAAATGTTTGGTTTTGAGATTAATCGACTCATTTAACTGTGTAGATCAAAATCGAGCATGAAAATCCTCCCCCTCCCCATATCTTTTACCCCCTTAGGGTACAAACGAAAATATTGTACCGACAAAATTTTCGTACAGTTGGCAGCACTGCACAAAGCACTGAAATGTAATATAAGTACTCACCAGTGTTCAGTTAAACAAAGTTTTAGTATTCTTTACTTCTGCACAAAACACATAAAGCGCGCGAAAAGAATGTTACCATAATTTACCAAACCGTCTATGTGTAGACCAAATCCGATATGTGCGAAAAATTGACCAAAAACTTTTTTGCGAACACTTAGCTGATTTTTCATTGCCACAAATTCGAATGACTTGCACATAACGAATTTGTCAAAACGATTTCTAGAAGGAATTTGCACATAATTGTTTTTTCAATCGACGCAGAACACAAAAATGATGCCAGCTATCAAATAAAAAAAAAATAAAAAAAGTGCACATAACGATTCTGGCAGGCGCACCGACGATACATTATTATTGTTACACATTTGTGTTAATGTTAACCACTTCAAAAAACAAAGCTACTCATAAAGCTCACCGGTGTCTTTTACTTCGGTCATCGAATTAGCATTAGACGTGGCAATGCTGCCAGCATTCTGGGCACTCTGCCTTCTGGTTGCGGCTTAGATTTTTAGGAAATAGATATAACTGTAAATACTAGTTGTTATTGTTTTAATATGTTAAGTTTTGTATTCCAAATAAATATGAGAATGGAACACTGCAAAACGTATATCAACATTTGTACCCACCTAAACAGTTTCTCAATGAGTTGTTTCCCCATGAAGCCGGAGCCTCCAGTGACCAGCCCCACGCAGCCCTGGTAGAACTGCCTGGTCTCCGAGGGCTGGCCTGCGGCCGCCTGCAGCAGCGCGCGCTGCCGAGACACCGCCGCTATCTCCAGCGCCAGAGCTGGATCCATAGTCGCCATTGTAGTCGCTGTGGAAACAGAAAGCGTACACTTCTAAAAGAGTATAGAAATTACAATCAAACCTAAGGAGCGAGCGGTGGCGAGTTCGATATCCGCCGTGACACTAATGCATGTCCCGTCTATCGCAAGGTTGCCTGAAAGAGATCGCTCATAGCGATAAGGACGCCCTTTATACTTCCCTGTATAAATAATGGCCTGTTATTTTTATTATATATAGAAAACGACCAGAACACCCATGAACAAATATCTGCAGATCTTAGAAAGTTCTAGTAGTTCAAAGATTGAATTCGGCGCTCCACAAGGATCAATAGTAGGACCACTTTTATTTTAAGTATATGCAAATGATATTCCTTTTTTAGTTAAAGAACTTTGTGATATATTCGTTGTTTTTAGGGTTTTGCCATCGGTTGCAAAACCCTTATGAAATCGCTTTAGGTCTGTTTTGTGTTTTGAATCCTTAATATCTCAGAAACTACTGCAGCTATTGACTTGAAATTTGAAATAATAATACATTTTGTGCGCCCGCACATATTTATAGAAAAATAAATGAAAATAAATTAAAAATCAATATGAAGATTTTCCATACAAATTTTGAAATCGAAATTTTAAATGGAACGTACAAAGTCAACGCCGCGCAAATTCAGCGGTGGGTAGGAGGGCTGTAGGGACCTTATTTACCGGCACAAGTGCGAATCGGCAACGTTGCATATTCGAGAACTTTCGATGGTTCAATGTAGCTGTCTGGTTCAATGTACGACTACCGACCCTACTTGTTTAAAGTTGAAATAGAATTATGACAGTGTAAATAGTTCTCTTTCACAAATACTACATTGGTTCACCGCCAATAACCTCTTAATAACTCAATGCTAAAATAACCAAATTCATAAAATTCGTGTTACAGAGAATCCCTTACCAAGATTATGCTAAAGGATGAGATTGTTTATCTTGTAGACTCTACTATTTTCCTAGAGATTTCATATTGATTCCCCTCTGCAATGAAAACCGCAAATTGATGCTCTCGCCGGCAGACTAAGTTCAGCAGCGTATGCAGTTCAAACAATTAGATGTATAACCGAGGAAGATAAAGCTAGGTTAGTTTATGTCAGTTACTTCAGTTAGTCTTAGGTGCTATAGTTTTTTTTTTGCTTTGGGGACAGGCGGCTGACATCTAGACTATCTTCGTTCTACAAAAAAGGTACGCGCAATTCATAAATGAAAGCCACGCGACTTTTTGAGAGAGTTATTTAAAGAAATAAATATTTTGACAGTAATATCGTAATACATCTATGAAATCTAATGTATAACTACGCATAAAACAGAGATAGCTTTTTGAAAATTTGTGATGTTCAACTAGAAATACAAGAAGAACATGTATCGAAATAACATTAAACTTAGATTTAGATAGGCAAAACCACAGAACACTAATATCCTCCTAACGGCTAAACAAAAATGTATCGGACACGTGATATATGAATGTACTAGTGGTTTTTATTTCACTTATTCCAGTAGTAAACAAAAAGTTGAAGTGAATAGAAAATAAAAAACACCTTTTTTCATATAAAGCGTAACGTAAGCCTAAAGGAATAAAGTTATTGCAATCTGAAATCTAGAACGAGTAATGCTGGCAGCGAATGGCTCCGGCCTAGGGCATGCAATATCGGATGGTTTTCGATTCCGGAACTGAGTTCCGATATTGGAGGCCTAATTTCGGAATTCCGAAACTGGTTCCGGTATTGGCACGTTTTATTTGAGGAAAGGATCGAGTCAAACTGAATGTGTTTTTCTAACAGTCTTTTAATATCTAATAAGGTCTTTACCTATGAAATTGCCGTTTTGTATCATGTATCATGTATTTTTTATTTGTATTAATCGAAGTAATCACCCATGCAATCAATGCATCTTTGCCAACGCAGTGGCAGTTTATTGATGCCCTTCTTAAAGAAATCAGCAGGACGGGAGGCAACAAATTCTTCAAAGGCATTTTGTACTGCCTCTCGGGTATTGAATTTTTTTCCCGCCAGGAAGGTATCCAAATTCTGGAAAAAGTAGTAGTCTGTAGGCGCAAGGTCTGAGTAGGGCGGATGACGGAGAGCTTCCAACCCCAGTTCTTGCAACCTGGATACCGTCTGCTGTGCAGTTTGAGGCGCGCGTTGTCGTGCAGGGGCAGCGGAGAGGAGCGCTTGACCAATGCTGGTTGGAGATGTGCCAGCTTCTCCATCATTGTGTTCAGTTCTTCACAGTACACATCTGCAGTAATGCTCATCCCGTTTGGTAAGAAGCTGTGATGAATCACACCGGCGCTAGACCACCAAACAGTGACCATCACTTTTCTGGGGGTGAGTTTTCGTTTAGGGCATTGTTTAGGTACTGAACCAGGATCCAACCAACTTGCTGAGCGCTTGCGGTTATCAAACAGAATCCATTTTTCATCGCAGGTAACAATGCGGTTCAAAATTCCTTCATTTGTGTATCTGTTGAGCAGTGCAAGGCACGTCTCGACGCGTACTTCGCGCTGGCGATCATTGAGTTCGTGGGGCACCCATTTGTAAAGCTTTTCTACCTTGCCAATTTGACGCAAATGGAACAATATTATTTTGACGCTAACGTCGAAAGCTGCTGCTAATTCAGCCATAGATTGTGTATTGTCTAGCATCAGCTTCCACAATCGCCTTTAATTCGTCATTGTCGACCGACAATTTCATAGGTAAAGAAAAGATGTATTATTATGGAATAAATCTTACGATAAAACACGAATAATATTAGTTTCACATTTGAAATCTTACATAAACTAATAATTGTTTATTATTAGTTTATGTAAGTTTTAACAATATTAATTTAGGAATAAACTTATAAAAAAAATTACACTTGATTTATAGAATTTTCACTTTGAGAGGAAACGCTGTTCTTTTTAGTGAGTTTTCAAGAATAACAATGCATCTAGCATTTTGTCACAGAGCGAGCTCCTGAGTCTGTTACAAATGTAGCTTGCACTCGAAAATAATCTTTCACTCTCGACACATACGCTACACGCAGAACACACAAAATATATTTGTAAGCTTCTGTCAGATGCACACTTCGTTGTCCTTCGTTATAATACATTTACGTTTCACGAACGCTTTAAGGTCAAAATTGGTTGAAAAAAATTGCGACTTTTTGCATTCATCCAGTTTTTTGTCTAGCTGCTCTTATAGAGTTGGTTCATCAACTGCAACGTCTTCGTCTGCAGGAGACGAAGAAACGTTTATTTTTAGCTCGGAGGACACGGAATGTGTAGGATTAAGGTAGTTGGAATCACTGTTATTATTAATATCGGAATTACGATATTCGTCTCAATTCCGGAATTGAAATATAATAAAAAATTATCCGAGATTCCGGAGTTGCGAAATTCCGGAATTTCGGAATGCATGCCCTACTCCGGCCACGAATGAATTTCCCAAACAACGTAATAACATAAAGATTTGCAATTTGGGAATGTTTAAAATTTTACTACCCTGTGTTTACAAGTGCTAGTAAATATTATTATAAGACATCGCTAACTCTAATAGAATAAATAAAGAATTTCTTTTTAGCCTACCTAACAATAGTTCTCACAAAATCGGTCTCACCTTTGCAAGTAATTTGATTTTGGATCACACCAGTACCGACTTGTCGAAATGTAAGTTCGCAACTAACAATACCCTAAATTAACTGACATTAAAACTATTAAGTATCGTCACAGAATAAGCACATAGTACTAAGACAGTAGGTATCGTCTTCTATTTATATAATGCTGCAAAAAATGTAAATAAAGGGGATACCAGTAAAAACTTACCTCCTTTGTAGTTGGTAACGGGACGTTCCGTCGTAACAAAATCTAAGATTTTTTATTTTATCCGAGACTTTTTGGTCAATTATGATCCTAGTATTTTTGATTGAATACGAAGAATTTTTAAACTCGTTCCATAGGGTCGATTTTAAAAATTCTTTCTTCATTAAAATCGTTTAGTATCCCCGATAAACAATGGGCTATATTTTCAAAAGAGTTAGGGGTCCATAGTTACTTGCAAAATGTCACCCGCGCCCAGTGATGCCAGATGCACTGTAATTACAGTAGATCTACTGTATTTTTACGCCATCTACTGTCTACTGTATTACTAAAAAAACAGTGTACGGAGAGCACTGTATTTTTTTACTCACCTAAAATCTATTTATGATGATGATGACATAACGCTATGATTCATAGCCTATGAACCCTAAAAACGCCCCTTACAAATACACTCCCGATTTTTTTGTCGCTAATTCTACCAAATTTGTCTAAGGTATTTTTCCGGTAGGAGATTCCTCTTCCGGTAGCAATTATTGCATCCGGAAGCGGAATCTCCTCGATAGGACAGGGAGTTCCCCGCCGCCCGTTCACCGGTATTATCCGACCAAATTGAAGTTGAACACGTGATTATAAGAATCTGATATTTCAAACGTGTCATTAAAATTGGTAAGGTAACTATTGCAGAGTCCATTAGAAAAACATTACGAGTGAGGGGTTTTGTTTGACTGACTGAGTTGAGTTTTATTGGTGTTACCAGAAATTATCATGTCTGCTTTATCCCAACAGACAAAATGCTTAAGGCCTTTGACTCGGGAATATAAAAAACAGGGAGAGGAGTTGGATTAAAGCGCTATCCACACATTTCCGGGAACTCGTCCCGGCCGTGTTCCGTCAGGGACGGGGAAAAAATCGGTTACGTACAAATTGTATGAACTTGTTCACACAGCTCCGTGTCAGGCGTCAGGGAATTGTATGAACTTGTTCACACAACTCGGAACACGGATAGCCCTGACCCGGAACTGACTCGGAAATGTGTGGATAGCGCTTAAACGAGAGTGACCGTGAATAATCGAATGTTTAGTTGGTAATATAATAGAAATAATTTAAAAATGGTACGTGAATTCCAACACAAACCTTATATGGTTTAAAGTGTCGTAGAAAATAAGAACAGAATAAGTTTTTGATAAATAAATAAAGTAAATAAAGTAATAGAATGTTTTTCTCTCAACGTGCCGCTATTTTTTGTTTTTGCCGGTCTGATTAGGTATCTCTTAAGGTTATTTGGTACCGATAAAGCTATCTAGTTGTGTATGTTTGTTTTATTTTCCTAATCTCTGAGGGCACAGCCAAAAGATTAGCCAAATTTGACGACGCAGGAGGTTCGATTTTCGTCTCGGGACAAATGTTCGATTTGCAGTTTTTTCCGGGTCTTATTATTCCTTCCTACGCGAACAGTCGTCGAACAGACTATGAGCGTATTTTTCTATTAAGAGTAGGACTCTCTAGTCCTTTTTCCTTCCGGGTTTCTATGTATGATTGATAACAAATATGTATCTATATTGAGTATATCTGTCATCTACTCCCCTAATACAAACTCTGCTGCTCTGCTTAGCTTGGTGCTAATTTATGCTGAGTGGATTGTCCAGCATTATGCTAAAATAAAATGATGATTTGCTCTTGTTGATAGGCACTAGCATAGTTAAGGGTGGTTTGTGAGCGTAGCGCGTAAATCTCTAGACGCATAGCGCTTCGCTTGCTCCCGTTGTTTTAGCGTGAGGCACACATTATTTATTTATTTAGGACTCCCTATCAGCCCAAATCCATTTATCACCCTGTACAACCACCCGCCCAAACAAATCAGGACCTGTCTGAAAACCAGCGTTGCCACTAGCTTCAACTTTTTTGATTGGTCTTAATGTACAAAGACCTATAATTACGATGTGTGCAATACCATAAGAATGGTTCCTCTTACTTCCTTCGTGTTCGTGTCTTTCCTATAAACTTCGCTCCTAATGCTAGCGCTAGATATAGTAGCATTTAGGTAGGTATATAATTGAAAAGACAATTAGAATTAATTTGTTTATTAAGTAATTACTACAACATTTATCATCCATCATAATACATTACGTAGAAAAAGTTAGTTTTATTATACCTAGGGTCAGGGAGGCAACAGTTGCTCAGTCGGATACAGTGACTCATTCATGTTAGTACCCGAAAAACGCGCGAGATATTTAGCTCCTTGTCACACAATACTAGCATGTGAACCCCAAACAAGTTCTAACCAGTCGGTCGGCGGGTCAAGCATCGTACGGTGGTGTGAGGGCGTGTTTCTGTTTTCGTGTCCACAAAATTACTTTTTGAGGTAAGTTTCTTTTGTTTTCATACATCAGGCTGTGACAATTTGTATTGCATTTTATATTTACCAATTAATTCATACAATAGTGTTCTCATTCATGTAGTTGTTTATCGTAATTATTATTTGACTCGAATACTGTGATAAGATATATACAAAATGGCGTAGTCGTACACAGTGGCTCAATTCTAAGAAGTACACAGTGACTCAGAGTCACTGTGTACTACATGTTATTGATTCCTATTATTAGTAATGTTTTTTGAATAACCAAACATAGACAACACTTTTAAATAAAATAATTTGACCATTTAATGTTGTTTGTAGGATGCCGCGACCACAAACTGCGCGAAAAACTGGAAATCATCAACATCATCACCAGCCTATAATAGTCCACTGCTGGACCATAGGCCTCCCCTAATGAGCGCCATAGATGGCATCATTATGTGGGGGTTATTGCCCATAATCCCCGCGCTGGGCATGCGGGTTGGGGATCGCAGTTCGATGTAGTTGTTCTGCAGAAGGCGCTGCTGCCCGCCCCCCGGTGTGTCTCCTTTAGTCGCCTCTTACGACACCCACGGGAAGAGTTGGGGTGGTGAAATTCTATGCCGGCACTACACGGCAATGTGTAGTAACTGTTGATCTCTATAATGATAAATAGCTTTGTAAGAACCAAATGGGATTAGAGGGTAGAAAATATCCTAAGTTTTTGATTTTTATAAAAGAAATATAACTGTCTTTTGATTTTCAATATAAATATAATTTGAAGTAATAATCTTTCATTTTATTTCTACTGTTGAGTCACTGTGTACTACTAGAGTCACTGTGTACTACGGGGTTGAGTCACTGTGTACACCTAGGTGTACACTAGGGCTTGTAAACCGGTTAATCGGTTAACCGAAAAACCGGTTAACCGGCCGATTTTGCCTCGGTTATTATCCGGGTTTTTTGGTCAAAATAACCGGGTTTTTCGGTTTTCGGTGTAAATGAAAAAAATAGCATTCTAAGGGTTTCAATATCACCCACCGACTATTAAATTACTTAGTTTATCGTTTAATACGATCTGGAAAGACAACAAAAATCTGAAAAATACTTTTGAACGAATAAAAAGTCAGTAAGTTTAGTAATTTCAGTTTAATATAATAATAAAATGCAAAATATTGGAAAATTAATGTCAGTAACTTATTTTACAAAAAGATAAATTGAATAGTAAGTAATGATGGAGATAATCTTGGGAAGTCGCCCCGTGAACAGTGGAATACGTCAATGGTTGGCGCCACCAGATTAAGTGCTTGATTGATGAGTGACAATGGTGTTTTGTTAATCAGTTTAGTTCTTCCGCGGCGCTTTGAGAACAGAGTAGCCGCCTGCGCCACCCGACAATTTCATCAGGTCGGCACAGACTTATCAACACCATGGGCATTCCCCTAAACACCCTAACCACACACAGTGCTAACGCCACACCTCTCCTTATTTCCAATTTCCAAGAAAATTTGAATACAACCGGAATGTATTATATTAGTTATATTAGCCCAGTACGAATAAATATACATAAAGGAATGGAAAGGGTTGACGCCATAATATATTCCTTTTAATAAAGGTATCGAGTAAAATTTTCCTGTATACGCTCCATAACGAGACTTTATCTAGCTTTATGAGGACCCATACAGAAACTGCGCTTTTTTCTTGATTTCTGACCGGAGCATCATATATTCCTGTGAGTGCCCGAACCAGTTTTGTGAACCAGTTAGCTCGTAAAATGAATCCTATAATTCTGTCCGCCTTTGAACAAACGCTGGCAACATAGGGTCTGAACCGCAATTCCTTGTCCAGTTGAACCCCCTGATCCCTCACCGATTCCACACTCTTCAATCGCTCTTCTGTGTGGTAGTTGTAGTGGAATGGGGTAGTTGCTCTGCTACTTAAATTTGTGCTGTGTCTAGTGGGAGGTTGAGGTCGCTCCACAGATTTGCCTTTGAGGGCTAATTGTTCATGTGTTGTAAATGACACCTGTTTAGTTTTTTCTCGGTTCAAAATACCCGCGCAATAATACTCTAGCAGTTAAAACTCCATTCAATCTTCTCGACATGCTTTTTATTAAGTTATCAATGAAATCTTGTAGTATTCGATTCCACTCTTGTACTAGTGCCCTTTTGAGATCTGCTGTTTGTTGGTTTTGGATCGCGCTATTTTATTTGCTTTCCTAGCTTATACCGAGCCGCAGTCAGGGATCCATTTTCAACGATGTGCATCTCCGTACGCGCCCCTATGCAAATACTGCCCCATACCATTACTGACCCTCCACCATAATGGCTCTCTTCCGACAATCCACACTAAGCGTATCTTTCGCAGGGTCGTCTCCAAACTTTAACCCTTCTATCATCTGGCTTTAGACAAAACCTAGACTCGTCAATGAACAATATTTTCCCCCAGCCATCATCATTTCAGTTTTGGTATGAGCGAGCAAAGTTAGCCCGAGCTACTCGATGATCTGTGGTGAGTAAGGGTCCTCTAACTGGCAAGTACGTCTTTATTCCAGCTTCTTTAACTCTTCTTCTTACGGTTTTAGTGCTAACTGTAACCTGTTGAACATACTGGTCATAGATCTGACCTCAGAAGATGTCAAAGTGCGATTTCTCAGAACACTGCTCACCATAAATCAATCGTCTCTTGCTGAAGTGACACTCTTGCGACCAAGATCTGCACGTCTCGTGTACTCACCAGTCTGATCGACGTCGAACAATTCGAAATATGACAGATTCGGAAAACCCGTAATCATTGAGCCACTTCTTTATAACTTTGACAATTTTCAATTAAAGTAACAGCTTTGGAAACCTGAGCTACGCTAAGATTCGACTTTGTCCATTCATTGGTTTGTAAGCACCACTATTGCGATATGTTTTTGTAAAAAAAAATGACAGAATTTTATGAATTGATTACGCACACGTTAGTAAAATTATTCCAATAGACTAGTGGAAACAGCAAATAAACAAAAAAAAAACAAACGAATACCTGAAACAAAAGACAAAACAGACCCAAAGCGATTTCATAAGGGTTTTGCAACCGATGGCAAAACCCTAAAAAGAATTGCTTCAGTAGCAATTCTTTTTAGGGTTTTGCCATCGGTTGCAAAACCCTTATGAAATCGCTTTGGGTCTGTTTTGTGTTTTGAATCCTTAATATCTCAGAAACTACTGCAGCTATTGACTTGAAATTTGAAATAATAATACATTTTGTGCGCCCGCACATATTTATAGAAAAATAAATGAAAATAAATGAAAAATCAAAATGAAGATTTTCCATACAAATTTTGAAATCGAAATTTTAAATGGAACGTACAAAGTCAAAAGTGGTATCAAATGAAAGGTACACGTTTGTAGATTTCAAAATAGTTTTTGAAATTTTGGTAGGTTTTATACTTTTTAAAATATTTTGAAAAAGGTCAAAAAAATGACCGTTCCCCCCCCCTTATCTCCGAAGATTGCAGAGCGATCGACGTGATATGTACCAAATGTTTGTAGATATGGATTTATATTTTACAGGAAAAATATAGAGAAGTCTGTAAATATAACAGTTTTTGAAATATGGTCAAAAAAGGGCGGGAAAAATTTCTGAAGGGCTGACTACCCCATCGAGTTGGGTATCAAATGAAAGGTATTGGCTTGTACATTCCAATACAGTTTTTGAAATTTCGACAGATTTTACACTTTTTGATATATTTTGAAAAAGGTCGAAAAATTGACCGGTACCCCCCCCTTATCTCCGAAGATTGCAGAGCGATCGATGTGATATGTACCAAGTGTTTGTAGATATCGATCTATATTTTACAGGAAAAATATAGAGAAGTCTGTAAAAATAATACTTTTTGAAATAAGGCCAAAAAAGGGCGGGAAATTTTTCTAAAGGGGTGACTACCCCACCGAGTTGGGTATCAAATGAAAGGTATTGGTTTGTACATTCCAATACAGTTTTTGAAATTTCGATAAGTTTTATACTTTTCGAAATATTTTGAAAAAGGTCAAAAAATTTACCATTCCCCCCCCCTTATCTCCGAAGATT
Organism: Eupithecia pulchellata; assembly: GCA_963931895.1. Lineage (NCBI taxonomy): Eukaryota > Metazoa > Arthropoda > Insecta > Lepidoptera > Geometridae > Eupithecia > Eupithecia pulchellata. The sequence goes on along the minus strand of CAWVOY010000246.1, from coordinate 2,837 downwards.
GCAGAGTGATTGATGTAAAATGTACTAAGCGTTTGTAGATATAGATCTATATTTTACAGGAAAAATATAGAGAAGTCTGTAAATATAATACTTTTTGAAATATGGTCAAAAAACTAATTTTCATACAATGGGGGCTATTTCATTGAGAGTAATATCAAATCAAAGGTATGGATTTCGACAATTCAAAACAGGTTTTGAAAATCGTCTAAGTTTCATACTTAGTGAAATAGGTTGAAAAAAGCCGAAAAAAAATTTTAGGTACCAACCCACTTACCTAGGTACCCACACCCACTAATCTCTGTAGTAACTGTAATAGGAATTCCACAGCGCACCAAAACCGTTGTTCTCAAAATTTTTGAGAAGAGATAGGTATGTATCCTAGATAATCCACACAGTATCATTTACCCACAATTAAGCTAAGCAAAGCTTGTGTTATTGGTATTACCTACTACGATAGCTGTTATACTTAATAAAGTATAAGTATCACATTAGATGATTTATTTTTGTGTACTGAAAAGGACTAGAACACCCGAACAAATAATCTGAAGATCCTACAAATATTAGTCCCGAGGCAGGAATCAAACCTCCACCTCCTGCGTTGTAAGCCCACCGCGCCAAGAGGTTGTCATATACGTACCTACCTAAACGACAAAAGTTCAAAACCCTCGGCGCGCGAGTTACACTCGCACTTGTCGTACTTGTTTCAAATTAAACATTATGGTATATGTGGCCAGTTTGTACTAAGTACTTTTAGTGCATATTTCAGTTGTTTTTTCGATTGATGAACCGTTCCTCTAATTATGTCCATGAGTGTAAATTTGTCAGGCTCAATCATCAGGCCGGTAATAGACTTCCGATTCTTTGACAGACGGGTGGTCGTATTCGACTATCCGAATGCATTCGTTCCATAAATACATTTTGTAAGACATATTACAATTTCATCCGACGATCAGACAAAAAATTCAGATACTTGCATTTTTATTTAGAATCTTTATTTTGCCCATGCATTTTTATATAGTATTTTGTACTATTATTAACTTTTATTTAGACGATGCCCATTAACAGCAGATATATTAATTAATTTAGTTTTCTTCTTTTAGTTTAATCAGTTCATTGTTGTGCGTTGCTTTGCTTAGGTACCTTGTTTTTTATCACTTTGTGCCTGACTGCCAACCTATATTTAGGTCTATTACAGATTTTTTCATGACTTGAAATATGAATTGACGTAACCAAGTATGCCTTGAGCTCCAACGGCAAATAAATGAAAATGACACGTGTATTACTCATTTGACTGAACCGTAGATTATGTATTCATAAGACTAAATTGTGATTTGAATCAAATTAATCAGTGCTAAGCTAAATAATATGTAAATTTCATAGAATTTTATGGTTTTATATAGTCCAACGACTCTTTTCGGAAAAAAACCGAAATAACCGAAAAACCCGGGTTTAACCGGTTTGAAAAAATAAAAACCGAATTAACCGGCTTATAAAATAACCCGGTTTTTACAAGCCCTAGTGTACACAGTGGCTCAATTCCCGATGTTTAGTTTTTGGCCTCTCATTTTATTTTAGTAATATTTAGTGTTATTATAATAATGCAGTTTTAGACTATAATACCTAACCGTCAATGTGTACAAGTTTTAGATAAATCCAATGATAATTTTCTCAATATTCACCCATTTGAAAAAATCCGAGTCACTGTTGCCTCCTTGACCCTACCTATTAATTATAAAGTAGGACACTGCTTTAATAGAAAAACGGATTAACAATTGAGACATGAGAGATACCTCGCAGACTGTTGCAAACATTCTAGAGGTACCTTAACTGATCAATAGCAATACTAGTCGAAAGCGTGCCCAAGACGCCGGCCGGCTGCATTGCCCCGTTGTAAGGCGTTGGCCCAGATACTTAATAGCCCATGACAACACCCATTTTCAAAACCGAAAAACATAGCTAATAATATTAAAAGTAATCGAAATAATTTTCCAAAATACAAACAAATACAACGCGCAAAACGCATAATGTAATAGTTTATACCAAAATTGTCTTTTAACAGCATCTTCTGTTCCCGTCAAACCATCTTTGATCACATACTTTCTTATACCAATTCCCCAGAGCGCACAAAACTCTACCCAGTTGATGTCTGTTATATCGAAATTGAACAGGACTATGTCCGTTTTTGATTGTTTCTTGTGTAACTCCACCAGGTTGTCGTCTTTGAAACTCCAATCGTTTAGCGTGAAATAGGATAAAACTTCAGTGACGCTGTTCACCTTGGTACATAGTTTTACGAACCTGAAACAGACATTATTGTCATCATCATTATCATCATCAGCCCTTCTAACTCCACTGCTAGTTGTCATCGGCACCTGGAGAGGAAATTCTTTGGTATATATAACTTTGTTATTGTACATATAAAATAGCTAAATCAATAATTAAACTATAATAATAATAATAATAATAATAACGTTTATTGAAAAATATTTAAGATTTAAAATTATTACATTGTTGATCCCCACACTAGGATAAACCTGTATCGTGGGGGTCGCCTTCCGATGGGTTCATTATATAAACTTATCAAGCTAACGTTAAACTATACAATACACATAATAAAAATGAAATACAGAAAAGAAAAAAGTTATACCTACATTAATAATAATAAATAATAATAATAAATAAAATCATTTATTTCAGGCAAACACAAGAACAGTTAAGGATGGTAAAAAACTTATTCTAGGGCCCATATCAACAAATACCTTACAGACTAACATACATATAAAAATATAAAGTCTTAATAATTAAAATGGCACACAACAGGTACGGCGGCGTGTGAC
>CAWVOY010000245.1:0-15850 GCA_963931895.1 Eupithecia pulchellata | reverse complement strand
CTGGACACCGTACGGAGGTACTCAATATTGTTATACGAACAAAAACATACACAATAAGATGGACTATTGAACGGACCACCAGAAATTATAACGAGCATAAGATCGAGAGAAGCGTCTGATTATTTAATATTGAATGAGATAAGTACAAAAATACGATTTATTATTTTTTCTGGGGTATTTGTCGCTGTCAATTTAACTGTTTTTCGCGATCTCAAATAATTAATCAGAACGCGGCTCGAAGGACCACAGTATGTACAGGCCTAAGCTACCCTGTACATGACGTTGATAGGGGTTGATAGGTTATTTCGTTAGCTATGAGATAGGAGTTAGATAAATGACCGATCGACACGGAGCTGTAATGCAGACTGAATTTATTAGAACAAAGTAGTACATAAAAATGCTGAGCTTTGATTCCAGTAACCGCTGTGGCGTACACAGCTTACTACACAGTTAATATAGACCTTAGCAAGCCTACGTGAGCGCGTCTCTTATACATACATACATATAGGTACATTATGTGCGGTTGGGCCCGTACACGCGTAAGTTTTAAAAACTTTATTAAAGAAATAGTTACCTACCAGCTGTCCCAGGCTTCGCACGGGTATTGAACAAATTTAAAAAAAAAATTGCACATTTGGGTGTCAATTGAATATTTTGAAAGAATTTCTTTGAATATAATATTCTCTAACCTATTCATCAGGAATCATGTAGAATTAAATCGTGGAGCGATGAAGTGTAGCATCGGAGCCTATTCGAATCAAACAATCAAAACTTTCCTCTTTATAATATAACAATATTGGTATAAATGTAGATAAATATAATCTATTTGGATGCCATGTAGGTATCCAATCATGAGTAAACCTCACATACAGTCACTAATTTCTGATTGTATGATTGCAATTAATAAAATATGGATTTAAATACTGAATGAACTGTAAGTTTGAACCTATTTTATGAAGTAACCTACTTCGTGAGCTAGGTCCCTGTCCGACCACGAGCGTGGACTCCCCCTCCCCGGAGCCCGTGGTCGCCGACACCCAGAACTCGTACAGCTGGTTCTCCATCAGACTCCGAACTTGGAACATCAGCTCGAGCTCCGTCTTCTTATCTGCTGAGACGGTGGAGCTCCGGTGTTTGCCGAGCCTGGAAGACATAATTGAGATGCTTATTACAAATAAGTTTGACGACTTCAGTGGCGCGGTGGGCGAAGGTCCGCCTGCGACGCAGATGGCGGGTTCGATTCCCGCCTCGGGACAAATATTTGTACGATCTGCAGAATGTTTTGTTCAGGGTGTTCTGGTGGTTTTCTATGTATAAGAAAAAATATCTATCTATCTCATAAAAATCTATGTATAGTATAAATCTATATAAGTCATCTAGCACCTACCCATAAAACAAGCTCTGCTTAGCTTGGGGCTAGATGATGCTGTGTGGATTGTCCGGCATTATTTTATTTATTAAGTAATCTTAGTTTTGTTTCCAGACCCGCTGGTGCTTACCTGCCAGCTTCTCTGTAGTAGACAGTGTAGTGAGAAATGATTCCGTTTGGGTTGACTGGAGCGAGCCAACTGACCAGCACCGAGTCACTGGAGTAAGGCAATGCCTTTATTTTCTCAGGAGCTGATGGAACTGTCAAAAGAGCAACTAAGTTGGCATTAATAAAACCAAAACTTGGAAGGTTCAAATATCAATTTAAAATCAAATGATTTTTATGTGAAAACCACTTTTCTCCTTTGCCTTTTCTATAAGACCTTGCATTTGACCTTGAAATCTTTCGATTCTAGGTCAATTGAAAGTAGATTTTAGTCAACGACGAAAAACAAATGGTTTTCCAAAACACACTATACATTGACATAATTGATACTTAATGTTTTGAAACTTACGCGATCTGAACACATAATGATTAGTAATTAACGGGTATTTATCGCGTTTCTTCTTCCTCCTTTCTTCTTCTTCTTTTCTCGACGTTTCAACAGGTTTGCACTCTGTCGTGGTCACGAGATGACTGGAGTATTGGAGCTGCCGCCGCCTTTTATATACTAGCGTTACTCACACGTACACACACTCGGACGACACACTACACTAACAGTGTCCGTGACGCGCTGAGAAGCCGGTCTGCGACGAGTGCACTTAGCTAACACTGGATTCCATGAGGCAGAGAGTCTGAAACCGTCTTCACGATTGAAATTAGGATATTTCTTAATTTCAATCGCTTCCCGAACCATTCTCTTGTAATAATGCCTTTCATTACAGATGACTTGCGGTTTGTGTAATTCAATCCAGTGATTGGGTCCTGAGTCTACTATGTGCTCAGCTATTGCCGACTTGATTACTTGTCGATTTTTGACCGCTGCTATATGTTCCTTAACACAAAAGAAGAAGAAGAAAGGAGGAAGAAGAAACGCGATAAATACCCGTTAATTACTAATCATTATAATTGATACTTCTAAAGAACATTTCAAAGTATTATCTTGTGACTAATAATGTATCGTACCATCTTCCTCAGTCATGCAATAGACCGGCGGGCTGCGCTTGCCGTCTCCTGCGTTGGTGAACGCTAGGACTTGGACCGAGTAGTTCGTGTATTTACGCAGAGTGTGCAGATATGTGTCTGTGCTGGTGACTCTTTTAATCTCGCCCACGTCAGCTGAGAAAAAAACGGAGCATAATATTGACATATCGGTCACGAAAAGAAAACTAACAAATTTCGTAAGGCCGGCTTACCATGATCTGAACTGATAGGCAGGTAGATGACCTTGTATCCTTGAATGAGCCCCCCGTGTTGGCCAATAGGAGGTGGATTCCATGAAACTTTAATACCAGAAGACGACAGTGGAGAGCACGATACCCTTGTGGGATGCGATTCCGGCACTGAAACAGAACAACAATAACAAATCATAAAACAGAAATAACGTGTAGGTAGTAATAATTGTGAGAAAGATGTGAAGTTTGTTTACCTCCTTCAAGCGTAGTGGCAGAAACCGGTGCAGACGATGGCCCTGCAGCCACTGCGTTGAAGGCTCGCACTCGGACTTCGTACCGAGTGTACTTCCGCAATGCTGTCAGGCTGAGGTCTGTTGCAGACCAGCCATTTACTGTTAATGTTCTGAAAAATGGACGAAATTAGCCTTCAAATCAATTATTTTCGCACTACAGGTGAAGAGTGAAAGCATATGTTACCTTGTAGCATTCCGAGCTAGTAGCGGTTCAACTCGCCCCAGCTCGGTGCAAGTGACGGAGTAGCCGAGCAGTTCCCCGTGCCAAGACTCGCGCGGCGGCGGCTTCCAGGTCACGTGCAGCTCCCCAGCACCACCCGCGTTCACGTGCACGTTGCTGGGAGCTTCCGACGGAGCTGAAATACAGATCAGAGATTTTGACGACATCGAGAATCTATCAACTTGCTCTAAGACAGCCTCAGAAATGATTATGGAATTAAATTATTGTTGGACCCACCTTCTTCTTGCGTCTTCACAACCACGGGTTCAGTGAAAGTACTTCTATCTATCTGGTTGATGGCGGCGATTCGGATCATGTAAGCCGTGTGCGGTTTCAGATTGCCCAATAACGCCTCATAGTGGATGTCGCCTTTCTTTGTTAATCTGTTAAAATAAGTTGTTAATTGAGTAATTAAATATTCTGGATGTTCGGATTTATAATAACAGACTTTTTTTATTCTAGGTCTTTATCGCTTAGATCGCCCGTAAAGTTTTAACACAAAGATGGAAAGAAAAATATTACTAAATAAAACTTATTGTTTAACTAAAGCTTTTTCTAATAACCTTATCAGATATACCTACACTTTTATCTATACTAATATTATAAAGAGGAAAGATTTGATTGTTTGTTTGTTTGTATGTTTGTTTGTTTGTTTGTTTGTTTGTTTGTTTGTTTGTTTGTTTGAATTGAATAGGCTCCGAAACTACTGGACCGATTTGAAAAAGTCTTTCACCATTAGAATCCTGAATTTTCCGTGATGAACATAGGCTACATAATATATTCAAAAAAGTTAGGGATCCGCATGAAAAATTCAATAATTGAACCGTGCGCTGTATATTCAACCTCTTTTTCTATTATGGCGCGTCAGAATAGAAAAGGAGGTTGAATATATACGCACGGTGCTTGCTTTTTCTCTACGGCCAGTGTCAGTTATGTGTATGAGTGTCGAGTCAATGTCAGAAATCCCAATGCTGTTAAAAAAAGTAAGGGATCCGTATGAAAACTCTGAAACCCATTGTGTTAGTGTGTATAATTTCTGAAATTTTTGTTTAATACCCGTGCGAAGCCGGGGCGGACCGCTAGTCATGAATAAAAGACTTACGTTATGTGGGCGTGAGGTGGTCCAAGCATTGAAACGTTGACAGTGTGTGCTTGGTCCCACTGGTCGGCACGGAGCGCGCCTTGCGATGACAAAGCACAATACTGGAGCGTATAGCCCACGAGTGGGCTGTTGCCGTCAAAGCCCTGACTCCAAGACAACTGGACGGCTCGCGAGAGGATCTCTGTTACTGTGAGCGAGTGAGGTGTGTCTGGCTTTTCTAGAATACAACAAAATTAAATAAAAAACTTTCATATACCTAGATATAAACGTTTTTAGAGAACAAGAGATTTCAGTTCAATCATGCTTATTACCTTGGACGGAAAGATAGATGTAATGATCGCTGTGACCGTACGCGTTGACGGCTTGGCACTTGTACACGCCTGAGTCTTGGCGGTCAGCGCGGCTTATGTATAGCTGGGACCTTAAACCACTATCAGTCTTTTGTTCAGATACGCTTAACCTGGAACAGATTGTGGGTTTTCAATTGAGAAAAACAGGTGCATAAGAAAATTTATTCAAGATTACTGGCTGTGCCAGAGACTTGCCTATAAGTATTTAGATCTAAATGGTTCATGTTGTGCGCCCAGTTGACTTGGATGGGGGAGTCCCCCCGCACTTCACACGCCAGCGTGGCCGGCGCGTCTCGTCTCGCGGTCATGTTATGAGACGTTGTCTCGAATCGAGCTGGCTCTGAAACCATCATGATAGTTATATCAAAACAGTGCTTCATGGTTCCTCAACCGAAATTAATAACAACCATATCTCCAGCAGAAAGTGAAGAATGAAGTAGCGACTTACCGTTGACCGACACTAAAATCGTCTTGCTAAGTGTTGCTCCAACTCCGTTCTCCGATTTGCACATATAGTGCCCTTCATCATAAGGTAGAGTGGACTCTATCCATAGCGAGCCATTGGAGAAGAACTGGAACCGCCCGCCCAAGTTCACGAGCGGCACGTAATCCGTTGTTGATACACCTGTTTTGATTATTATAATCAATTAAAGCTTTTATTTTATTAGCGTTGAACCGGTATTACGTTGTTACTTACGCATGGCACACAGTGGTTTCTATAAATAAATCAGAAACATGTTCAAATCATGTGATTAAGGGAGAGAGAGTTTTCTATTGTCATTGATCTTACCTCGCTGCTTCATCCAAGTGACCTGCGGCGCGGGGGAGCCCGTGGTCTGGCAGTGCAGAGCCAAGGCCTCTCCAGCCAGGACTGCCTCGTCCTTGGGCTCCAACACCCATTTAGGGGAGACTGCAGCGTGTAAAGGACATTAATCGTTTAAAAAATTGTTTATCTTCGAATTTAAGTTTCTTGGTGAAATAGTCTTCTAGGCATGATGACAACAATAGACGAAGGACGACTCGGCGCCGCCGGTTATCCTACACTAAATTTACCTGTTCCAGCGGCTTTAGAGGATCAAAACAGTAATCATACAATAAATTAGTATTTTACTGTAAATTGCATACCTACTAGTTTCCTAAGTAATCTGCATATCACCAGTTCAGTTCAGTTTTACACAACATAACGGCCAAACTTGTATTTAAATCAACATCTCCAAATTTCTTGGCTGAATTAAGGAGTATTTCAAATACTCCTTAATTCCAGATTGATTGATTCGGTCGACACCTCGACAGCCTCCCCATGCTACCATCCTCATTATTCAGATCAGACCTCATTACTTATTCAATGCGCACAACAATATAGAGGTGTTTGCTTTACCTTTCGCTCGAACCGAGCTCTCAGCTGACCGCATCGGCTCAACAAACATTAGGTAACGTATACAGACTAAACACCTAAGTAAATACAGGTATAATGTTAGTTAGCCAAATATTATCAATTCCCTTTAAAATAAAAATACTACTCTAGTTACAGTTCTAGTTACAATGGTAAAATATTTGCATTGTAACTAGAAGTATTATTATTATTAGATTTTATCCTTGATCAAATTGACTAATTCAATAATTACACAAACTTAGATACAAAATCTTATTATTTTTGTAAATCATTTCTTGTTCGATGTTCGAACGAGAGGTATGGACGGGAACAAAGTTCGAAAGTAATTTAATAAATTTACCCTTTCCTCAAGCCATCTGTTATCCAACGTAGAGCAAAACAAAAATTATATAAATTTAACAACATGGTCAATATGTGCGGAAACGAAAACTGTGATTACAAGAACGATATAAACGTGTTTACTGCCTGAATAACTGCAAAGTTGTGCTCACAGGAAGTACAATAAAAATAAACTGTTTCTACGTCTTCCTCAATAAGGCTTAGCCTAGCCTTGTTGCTGACGAGAATGGTTTGCAAAGTTTCAAGCAGTAAACATGTTGTTCACATTTATGTGGGATCTAGTTTTCATAATCTAATTGGAAAGGTAACCTGGTGCAAAGGGATCAGCATCGACAAATAATGACAATCAGTGGTCAGTGCAAGCTGTGCTCAGTGCGTGGTGCTGTGCTGGTGCGATAGGCAGGACGTTACCTTTCACCACCAGCTCGGCGGTGTAGTTAACCTTGGCCGCCGAGTTGGAGGCCACGCATGTGTATAGGCCGCTGTGGCGGGCCGACACCTCTTTGAATACGAGGTTGCTGAAAAAATCTGCACCACGTTCTTCCACCTACACAACCAGTACCGTTCAAGACATTTCTTATTTGGAACAAATAACAAGACAAGGAAGTTTTAAACACGGGTCTTCAGAACATGAATGGTGCTAAAAAGATAAGCAACGAACCTGCAAAGTGGAAGGTATGGGATTGTTGTCCTTCAGCCAGGTGAAGTGCACCGGCATGTCTCCCGACGTCACGCTGCAGCTGACCTGCGCGCGCTTGCCTTCTTGCAAGTTAGCGGAGAATGAAAACGGCTCTATCTCTGGTGGATCTGTTGGCAAAAGCTCAAACTGCGGAGACTACTCTCAACCGAACTTAAATCAGTTTCAAAATTATACGCACTGCTAACAACCAGCTGCAGCTCCCTCTTGGCTATCTCCCCGTGAGGACCCATCACAGAACAAGAGTAAGCGCCTGCTTGAGACGGATCCACCCTCGTCAACGTGAGGGCTCCGTCGGTGCTGCTGTCCCATTCCACGGCGTTGCCATCTCGATCCCATTTAACAGACCTGGAATTTATGTTTTAATTATATTTTAAACATTTATTGGACAATGTAGAACTTGGCATGTTTAACAGAGAAACGTAGATAGCTCACGTGATGGGGTAGCCAGAATAAGGGCAGTAAAGAATTAGCTCTCGCCCAGCAACGGCTCTTATGGGTCCAATAGATCTGACATATGGTGGCCCTGGAAATACACATATGGTTTAGAAAGGAAGACGGAAATGCAAAGTTAGGAAATAAAAAATGAATCATTTACCGTAAATGTTGAGTCTTGACGTGTGCGAGACCTCTCCGAGTGAGTTGGCTGCTCTGCAGGTATACAAGCCGCCGTCTTCCGACCTCACTGCGGAGATGTTTAAGTAGCTCACAACGTCATTCGCCTTTGTTGCAAACTGCTCTACACTATACCTGCGAAAGTTAAAATGGGTACGTTTCAACTTTTTGGGGTAAAATCATCTCAGTAGACCTGAAGAAGAACGGGGAGGCCGTTCTTTTTCTGGTATAAAACGTTGAAACCGTAGAACTGACCTATGTCCTCTAGCCATGGTGTTAAGCGGTTGTCCGTCCAGCAGCCACGTAAAGTGTGGCGGCGGCGAGCCGACCGCCGAGCACTTCAGGGTCACTACCTGTCCTGGCCGCAACACTTGTTCTATGAACGTATATTGAAGCTCAGGGGCCGTATCTGCGAAGTCAAGTACACACCTAAGCTTTATATTTTATAAAACAATTTAAAACTAAATACATATTATTTAGTTTGATAATGTTTGAAACTGTCTTTTATAGTCTTATGATAATAAACGTTATAATTTTGAACGTCAGAATTTTTCATTAGTATTTTTAAAACATTCGTAGAAACACTTGAAGTGGCGCTACGGGCATTGGAGTTTCACTAACTTTCACAAACTTTTACTTCAGGGATTTATTGCTCTATTACTCGAAGTCACGTTTATGATCGAAGTTCTTCATATTGGTTTCACGAAGCTGTAAATGTTCGGAAACTGGTTGATACGGACTGCGCAGGATCGATCATTGTAGCGATAGTGTAGGGCGGACTAATGTCCAGCATTGGATAGACTATCAGATAAGATTATATAAGATGATTATGAATCGTGAATAAAGCTTCTTGCTATCTCAAGTAAGCGACTCGCTTCTACGAGTATTCACAAGACGAAATTCGGATTCTTTATGTTCCTTTCTTACCTCCCAACCTCAAATCTGCGCTAGCCTGTGCGGAATCCATCTCGTTCCTGACCATGCACTGGTAGACGCCCCTGTCGGGCCGGTGCACGGCGGATATGACCAGCTGCTGGCCGTTGTTGGTGACGCGCACCCTGCCCCCCGCCACGCCGGCGCCCAGGGGCTCGCCGTCGTGCAGCCACTCCAGCCGCGGCGCCGGCCAGCCGCCCCACGTGCAGTTGAACACGGCTGTCCCGCCACTGTTGACCACCTGACAGTAAAACATCGTAGGAGTTTGTCAAAAATCGCCTATGAACGCGCATACGCGGTAGTACTGCGGTTTCATAAGTTCATGACGGAGACTTCTGATAGAGAATATACTAATGTTTTGAGCCTCTGAGGAATAATGGTGGGTACCTACAGAGTGCGCCGTAGGAAAGATAATCATCGTCGGAAGATACCTAAGCGAAAATCAAACACTGTTAAATTTTACAAAACTACGAACAATTAATGGTTTACTTGCAGACACTCCAGACACTATGCGCTTTCGAAACATTTAAACGAAACCACAGGTCCTACCTCCTCAATCAATTTCCTGCACTTAAAACGCCAAATGATATAAAATAAAAGGAATGAATAGGTAAATACTGCAATGCGTGTTCACAAAACAATGAAAAATGAAATTCCTAACGACGAATCCAGGTTCTGCAACTTCGTCTAATTCCTATAATCATAATCAGGACAAAACGTCGTAACCTGTCCTCAGAAGCATGTTCAGCATTACAATGATTTTAAATCAGGTTCCTTCCTGACACTTATTCGTTTGTGGCATGTCCCAACTCATAACTAGGTCTGCGATTCATCAAGCGAGTCGGCTTTGAGCTGGTTTAGCATGCGGCTTGTGTCGACTGTCTCGTGCGTGCGCTCACTAATTGCGGACTCCGTCTCTGTTTGTACTAGAACTGGCTAATTTGGTTATAGAATAGAATTTACATTATCGTGATACGGAGCGGGTAGGAAAGCGGAAATGGAAGAGACAGATCTGGAATAGATCGGGGCTTGCGAAAAATTGTCTGTTATTTTAAAGGATTTAAATGGTTTCTGCAAAGACACTAAGTGGTAAAAGTAAGTAATAAATTATATTGGAAATAGGCTATTATCATCGCTTTTGGAGTCTAGGAAAATGGGAAAGCTACGCATAACAACGTTATGCTTAGATAAAATCGACCTAGTCACAGTAGGAATGTTTGTATATAAACACATAAATAAAAATAAATAAAGGTTGACTGACGAAAACATGGAGATTTACTTTGGTATGCCAATGTGCCAAAATTTATAAAATAGATCCAACCAAAGACCATTCAATAACCTTACAACATTGCTAGAGCTGCCTTGTAATGTTCTGAATTCAAAAAAGCACTCCTGCAAGGGTTTTGATTTTCTTTTACCGTAAATTCGATACATCGCGTGTTATTTTTTCGAAAACTATGACAATATTTCTACGCATGTTTGGCAAAAATTATTACCCAACGTCCTTACCAAACTGAGTATAGAACAGCATATTTTAATTCATTCATTCGTTTTATCAGGTCATATTGGTGTTCTTAAGAATTTGCCGCTAATATTATTACTGTAACCACGCCTCCAATCCAAGACAATAAACATTTCCATGAACACAGGCAGAAAAGAGGTAAACCGGACACATATTGCATTAACCCAAAAAGTTAAGTGAAATAAAGTTATTGAGATCTGATATTTCCAAAGTCCTCAGATACGAGTTTGTGCACCGGGGTGGGATCTGATTGATCTTACATAATTATATGTTTGTAGATATACAAACTAGATAGATTAGATAGATATACAAACTTTATATGTATAAAACTATACCGATATTAAACAGAGAAAAGATTTGATTATTCGTTTGTTTGTTTGGATTTAATAGGCTCTGAAATTAATGGACCGATTACAAAAAATATTTTTCAAATTTTTATGTAACTATTTTGATAGATCTAACAAAACAAACAACCGCTAAAAGCGATTAGATTAATCAGTACCATTAGGGATCGAGATCCTACGCTTCAATGTTTGCCGTGGTCAGAACCACAAAATTCAGTCTATTTTGCGTGGAATTAACGATTAAATTCCACCGGAATACTGTTAAGTTTTGTGCGGGACAATTAAATGGGGGAAGAGCTTGTAATTTTTTTTTTGTATTTTCTCTGTAAGTAAACACAAATACTAATTCAACTGAACTTTTGTTCAGATTTCAATCGTCATCTGTGTAAAATTCGTCAAAATATTTAAACTTAGTACTGAAAACTCTCGTTAGTAAAAAGCATCTTCTCAAACGCAATAGCTTACATCTCCTATAAAAACTCAACTCACAATAAAAAAAGAAGTCAAAACAAGCGGAGTCAAACAGGGAACCTCGTTAGAGTCCTTGGGGCATTCTAAACAATGTGATTTGCAATTCTGCCCTAAAAAGATCCCGCTGTACTACGCCTAGTCCTGAATAAGGCAATTTGTTCCTACCCTTGAAACAATCAAAAGGGATTCTGACCTTGAGAATTAAGTGAATTGTTATATTGTACTATTTTACCTTCTGAAGTGTGGTTTTCACGGTAGTGTGGTTCCTGTGCGCATTTTCCTCTTTTTGTTTGTTGAATTAAAGTATAGTTCATTAAATGCTTATATTCGGCTATCTATTCCAATGGGAAAAGAGAAACATAACATAACGAAAGAAATAAATTAATTTTTCATTATAAGTTAACGCAGTTTAATGCTTTGTTACGCAAGTTCTTCGAGAACTCTACGACATGCTACATGGGTGCTACGAGAGCTCTACGATTATGCTACATGGGTGCTACGAGAGTTCTACGATATGCTACATGGGTGCTACGAGAGCTCTACGATATGCAACATTGTGTGCTACGAGACCTCTACGATTATGCTACATGGGTGCTACGAGAGCTCTACGATATGCTACATGGGTGCTACGAGAGTTCTACGATATGCTACATGGGTGCTACGAGAGCTCTACGATATGCTACATGGGTGCTACGAGAGCTCTACGATATGCAACATTGTGTGCTACGAGACCTCTACGATTATGCTACATGGGTGCTACGAGAGCTCTACGATATGCTACATGGGTGCTACGAGAGTTCTACGATATGCTACATGGGTGCTACGAGAGCTCTACGATATGCTACATGGGTGCTACGAGAGCTCTACGATATGCAACATTGTGTGCTACGAGAGCTCTACGATTATGCTACATGGGTGCTACGAGAGTTCTACGATATGCTACATGGGTGCTACGAGAGCTCTACGATATGCTACATGGGTGCTACGAGAGCTCTACGATATGCTATACGACATGCTACAAGGGTGCTACGATTTCTACCACACGTGGGTTCTACGGGAGCTCTACAATATGCTGTTACGATCATGCCACACATTACAATATATTAGAGCATTATCAAAACAATAATGGTGGCATAATATAAGGATAAACTCGTAGCGTTTATTGACTTTAATCTTTAACCTTTAAAATAAACGATTAACGACCTCTGCGTCGCGGTGGGTTGCGGGTTCAATACCCGCAACCTACCGCGAAATGGTTACAAAATAATACCCAGGTATTTGTTCCGAGTGTTTGGTCGTTTTTATGTAAAAAAATCTATCTATGTACTCGTATATCGACGCTGGAAATTTGAAATGTCGTAAGGGACATTTTGTCGTAAGGGACATTTTTATACCATTCAACTGGAAATTTTGTCCTCTATCGATCTGTATATTTAAAATTTTGATATCTCTTCAAATAAAGAAGTTTGAAGTCAAATCGTTTTGTTGTAAGTGAAATTGCAGTAAATTTTTTGAGTCGTATGGGTCAAGTTTTGTTTATGTAGCTTTTAGCAACGTCGTAAATCTAAGTATATTAAAAGATGATGTCCCTTACACTTTGACATTTAGGAAGAGGTGTCCCTTACGACGTAATTTTTTTTTTATAACTTTATCTAATGAAAATCATTTTGTCGTAACTACCCGAACTGCCTTGTTCATGCTAGCATTTTATGTTGTACAGTTAAGAAATGTATAGGAAAATGTAGTGATCGTAAACAATAATGAAATCATTTTTTTAGAAATAGTTTCGTTAATGAAGCCTAATACCGAAACCTAATTAGATTATGGATGTATATCACGAAAAACGAATATTGGTACTTTTACTGACAAAAGAATAACAATGAACACAATCAACAAATGAAACAGTTATGACCACTGAATTATTAATATAATTATCTTTAAAATAGCTGACGTTTCGAGATGAAAGTTGAGCTATACACGATGAAAGTTGAGCGATACACGTGCAGGAGGCAAATCTCGATTAAGGGATCTCAAAATCATCTTAAGACGTCAGCTAATTTGACGATGACAGGAACCTTAAAACAATTTTCATTTAAATTCATAACAATTACAATTACCTAGGCACTATAATTAATAATCATCTTTTCATAATTCACGCTCATCTTCCTCGTCTGTATCGTTTAATTCATTTGGCACCGCAGAATTATACGGAAGATTAAGGTATATGTACATGTAGGTTTTGGTATTGTTCCATTGTCGCATAAACGTTTCAAATCTTTGTACTAGGATGGAACTGAAGAAATTGAGTTGAAAGCTGTATATAAACAACCACAACCCATTTCTGCAGCAAAGTACAAAGATATGAAACGTTTATGCGACAATGGAACAATACCAAAACGGTTTCACGCAGAATACCTTAATCTTCCGTATAATTCTGGGGTGCCAGATGAATTAAACGATACAGACGAGGAAGATGAGCGTGAATTATGAAAAGATGATTATTAATTATAGTGCCTAGGTAATTGTAGTTGTTATGAATTTAAATGAAAATTGTTTTAAGGTTCCTGTCATCGTCAAATTAGCTGACGTCTTAAGATGATTTTGAGATCCCTTAATCGAGATTTGCCTCCTGCACGTGTATCGCTCAACTTTCATCGTGTATAGCTCAACTTTCATCTCGAAACGTCAGCTGATTTAAAGATATTTATATTATAATTCAGTGGTAATAACTGTTTCATTTGTTGATTGTGTTCATTGTTATTATTTTGTCAGTAAAAGTACAACTAACCTATTTAATATTCGTTTTTCGTGATCTACATTCTTAATCTAATTAGGTTTCGGTATTAGGCTTCATTAACGAACCTATTTCTAAAAAAATGATTTCATTGTTGTTTACGAGCACAACATTTTCCTAAACATTTCTTAACTGTACAACATAAAATGCTAGCATGAACAAGGCAGTTCAGGTAGTTACGACAAAATGATTTTCATTAGCTAAGGTTATAAAAAAAATTTAACGTCGTAATGGACACCTCTTCAAAAATATCCATGTGTAAGGGACACCTCTTCCTAAATTTCAAAGTGTAAGGGACATCATCTTTTAAACTATTGAGTTTAACGAGGTTAAAGTTATATTTAGCTATAAATCAATTAATTTTAAAACATTCTGTCTAAAAAGCATCTCAATAGGAAAAAAAATGACAAAGTTGTGACGTTTTAAAAGAACGAATTTTGTTTTTTTGCTCTCCTGTAAAGCGTGGGTTTGTCCCTTACGACATTTCAAATTTCCAGCGTCGATATTATTATGTACATTATATCAGTTATCTAGTACCCTTAGCCCGGGGCTAGATAATGTTATGTGAAGACAAGCATTATTTTTTTTCCGACACGTACTTTGTCAGTTGATGGACACGGAAAAAAACCACTAAAATGCTTTAACACTGCCCTAATAACTACTGTGTGGTACATTAAGAGCGCGTTCCGAGACATCTATACAACTTTTTGTGACCCTGTATAGTACGTTATAGGGAATGTGTGGACGAGCTCTTTCAAGTCTGCGAGACGGACTAAATTCAAAGAGTGTTTTTAAGTCCATAAGAACCGCGGGTTACTGCGGCGAAACATTAACGTTGAAGAAATAAGAAAAAATAGGGACATAACTCCAACTATAAGAGAACAAGAGCTTATGTGGTTACTTCGGTGTTTCCATTCGCAGAGATGGCAGTAAAACTGTTAAAATATAACTGCATAACGCAGAGATAAATGTTTCGAATTTCTCGTGGGAAAACATACTTAGCTTATTATAAAATAAGAATGTCAGCGCGACAAAACAGAAGGTACAAAAAACCTCCCTTGGAATTAGATTCCGTCGACGCGCCGGATAAATATTTGATAGCGAGAAAGGTTAATCTCACAAGGCAGTTTAACCCAGCTCGGGAAACTACAATATTTACAAAGGCCTGCAAATACTAGCTTTCTCGAATTTTTGTTTTATTCTGTTGTACGGGTAATTTAATTGTCTACGAAATGGAAGGAAATCCGCTCAGTGACGGAGGCTGCCCAGTATATGGAAAACGTTGTTATTGTCTTTGTATTTTTATGTCCTTTAACTTGAGCCGAAACTTAATGGTTTTGATAGCAAAGTTGCGCTTCGCAAGGTCATTTATCTTGAAAACACATCTTTATTCATAAATTATGTAAAATATAAAGATTTTTTATGAATAAATTATAATTAATTCTTGTTTGTTCTAACCAAGTGAACCTACTCGCTGATGAATATTATCACCTATGAAACTGTTTTATCATTAGAGGGGAAGGTACGATGAGTCCGCCGACTTTGTTCAGATTTGATATCTATATCTATATCTATACTAATATTATAAAGAGGAAAGATTTGATTGTTTGTATGTTTGTTTGTTTGGGGAGGCCTATGTCCAACAGTGGACTAACATACCTAGGCTGATGATGATGATGATGATGATGATGATGATGTTTGTTTGTTTGTTTGAATTGAATAGGCTCCGAAACTACTGGACCGAGTTAAAAAATTCTTTCACCATTAGAATCCTTAATTTTCCGTGATGAACATAGGCTATATAATATTTTCAAAAAAGTTAGGGATCCGCATGAAAAATTGAATAATTGAACCGTGGGCTGTATATTCAACCTCTTTTTCTATTATGGCGCGTCAGAATAGAAAAAGAGGTTGTATAGCGCACGGTGCTTGCTTTTTCTCTACGGCCAGTGTCAGTTTTGGAATGTCGAGTCAATGTCAAAAACCCCAATGCTGTTAAAAAAAGTAAAGATCCGTATGAAAACTGTGAAACCCATCGTTTTAGTGTGTATAATTTCTGAAATTTTTGTTTAAT